>NMRB01000572.1:37754-201248 GCA_002633025.1 Notospermus geniculatus
TTTTTCATGAATAAATAATTTCTTTCATGAACAAATATTTTTTTCATGAATGAATATTTTTCATTCATTCATGAATATTTACCATTCATGAATGATTATTTACCATTCATGAATGAATATATTTTTGGAACAAAAATATTTTGTAGAATTGAATATTGCAACGAATATCATGCCATAGACGACCTCGAGATCTATTGCTTCCTCGTCCATGGCTGTATTGGACATCAGAAATTTTTTCGCCTGCTTATATACTGCGTTTTACGTGTTTTTATGCACAAACGCACCTTCTATCGCAGTTAAAAATCGCATATAGTGTGTGCATGCACAAATGCGATGACGCAAGCGTTGCCGCATGCGCCAGCGCAACGGCTCTAGTGTAGACCCACCCTTAGTAATGGTACTACAGCGCATCGAACTTCTGATGAAAATGATGGCGGATGACCCTGGATCGTCTCCCATACCATCTAGGCCTACATACACCGATATGCACTACAATCTGCAGCGGACGTTAGCAGGGCAAAGGTCCAGTACATTCTGCATGTACATCATCATGTATATGATCATCACTATATTACAGACTGCCATAAGTTTTCCCTTCAAACAAATGCATGGAACTACACAAGAATGCTGTTGAACTCCGTGGAAGACACGGTTAGTTACTGGAGCAAGCATGATTGATCTGACATTGAAACCTCCCCATGCCATCCAAAAGCAATAATATCCATCGTCTGCTGACAGTGAACGCTTGTTTTCTGATTTAATGCTGCGTTATTAGAAAGCACGGTCGCTGGGGAGGCCCGGTAATCATGGAATTGGTCGCTCTAGTGGAAGAAATGTTGAGTTGTTTGCAGACGATTGTCAAACATGGGAAGAAGGTCTTCTCTTATGACTTTGGAGATAAAGGACTCGCAATATTGTGGTAGAAAAAAGCACTTAACTTTTAGGATTGGAAGACATTATGTCGGATTTTATCATTACAGCGCGCCACCTATTGGTCTGTGATGTTGTAAATTCAACATGGCGGATATTGGCCAATCAGACACTGTTTGTTACAACGAAAGATCAGAGTAGGCCAATGTGTACTTCTGCTGAACGATTTTGCTATGATTCTCACATTCTCGACGCCGGGGACCGAAGGCAATTCTGCCATCTCTGGTATTGAACCGAGTGAGTAATAAAATTACCAGTATATCCGCCATCCATAATTCAATATGGGGATTGTTGATGCAGACTGATTCATTCGGAGTGTAATTATGATTCGCCATATCCGTTGCTCTTTTTCTAGTTGTGGAAAAACACCGTTCGCCGTTACAACGAGAGATCAGAGTAGGCCAATGTGTACTTCTGCTGAACGATTTTGCTATGATTCTCACATTCTCGACGCCGGGGACCGAAGGCAATTCTGCCATCTCTGGTATTGAACCGAGTGAGTAATAAAATTACCAGTATATCCGCCATCCATAATTCAATATAGGGATTGTTGATGCAGACTGATTCATTCGGAGTGTAATTATGATTCGCCATATCCGTTGCTCTTTTTCTAGTTGTGGAAAAACACCGTTCGCCGCTCTAGGTGTACACTCCTTTCTTGCTGTATCTGGTGTTACAATATCTAATCGTTCCCAGATTTCATTGCACTACTTGCCGATATCCATTGATTAACCTGACAACACAACGAACGCTTTCATTAGTCAATTGGCTGGTATAGTATACTCCATCTTTCAAACAACGGATTTTATTACTTTGAAAGTCAGCCGTTGGTTTTGCAGTAGATAACTTATGATCTTGCCTCAAGACGGCTGGTCTCTCAAGACTCGCACGATGTCAGTTGAAATTAAGTGATGAAGACAAGAGCAACGGGAAAACAGAAAACGATCCTCGTGATTAATTACGTGACAACGATTCTAACGCCGGAGTTACAGTTTTTGCCGCTTTTGATTGGCTGGCGGAATGCCTACGCGACGCCATGAATGTAACGATCGAAGCTGATTGGACGATGATGGAGAATGTCGCAACCGATTGGATCCGATGAACTTCAGTTCTCGAACCTGATTGGACAAAGATTTCAGAAGGATATCTTGATTGGCGCCTGCAGTGAGACGTATACAGGACAGGCGAGTTTGTACTTTAGTGGTAACAGACCATGCATGGTTCTCACGGAATGTAATAACTAGGATCCCGTTAAGAAATGACGTTATCTCACACCGGCAGCATCACGAAGGAGCTGACGGTATCTTTCTCAAGCCCCGAGCATGCGGCAGGGGTTGATCTATCACATCCATCCCGATGCCGTACACTGTACCAATGAATATATTTATCCAGAAGTAATAGCCTATAACTGGGATGAAAGAGACGAAACGATATGAGAGATATGTTGTTGTTTGAGGAAATTGCCTTGAAAATGTTATGCAAATGACTGTGGTGGGGGCAGAGGTATTTACTGCTCGCTCGGATAACGTACTCTAGGGACGTTTTGTTGCGTATGCCGGCATCTCGTCAAATCTCTACGGCGCCGAGAGGATGTACGAGACTGCGTCACCAGGCATCGATGCTACGGTTGTTAAGATGCTCTGGGAGCAAGAACTGCTTCATATCCGCGAATAAAGACGTTGAACGTCATGACCTCGAGTCGTTCTGATGTGATCTATATGTAGAGAAAGACAAAGAACGACGTTAGACGGCGCTGCAGCCGTCAGGATGACCTCGAGTCGTAAGGAAAGTTCTTATTTTCTAGCAACCCACCAAAAAATGCGATTTTTTTAGAAGAACCATCCCCAGCTTCTCAAATATATAAGGTTTGCCAGGGTAAAATCATTGTATTTTCCCATAATATCATATTTACGGTCTTTATCTTGCGTATGTTTCGAGACAGAAGTAGGCCAAATGGTGATTTCTGTGGAAAAATGGTCGATGAGACCGTAGCAGAGAGAGACGTTGGGCGGCGCTGCAGTAGTCAGTATATCTCGAGTCGTAGCTGAGAAAGACGTTGGGCGGCGCTGCAGTCGTCAGGAATATCTCACGTCGTAGCTGAGAGAGACGTTGGGCGGCGCTGCAGTCGTCAGTATATCTCGAGTCGTAGCTGAGAAAGACGTTGGGCGGCGCTGCAGTCGTCAGGAATATCTCTCGTCGTAGCTGAGAGAGACGTTGGGCGGCGCTGCAGTCGTCAGGAATATCTCACGTCGTACCTGAGAAAGACGTTGGGCGGCGCTGCAGTCGCCAGGATGATCTGCAGTCAAGGACCACTGCCAATACAAAAGGACCAAGGTTTCAAGTTTTCCTCGCGAATATCTTTGCCTGGGAAGCCAAGAGAACAAATAAATGTTTTCACTGGAATAAAATACATGTAGTCTTGTTTGCAAACATTTTAACAGGTGATTTTCTTGTTTAAACGTAAAACAGGGAACAGGAATGTACGGGGATGGATGTTACTGATAAATTTAAAAACATGTGTCATTAGACATGGTAATAATGTCAATCATCAGGTGCTCGACGACATAAACAGACTACGTGACATAGATCTGTCATCAGTGTGATTTATTCCAGACTTTCTCCGCCCCGAATTTTTTCTTATCGACTCATTCCCAAAAAAAACAAGGAAGCCCAAGGCCGGGACAGCCAGGCCCAGGCCACCAAGTCCCGAGAACATGGCGGAGGTTGATGCTCTTCTCAGTGGAATGATGTGGAAAGTAGGCCTACTGCTGCTTTTGGCCGTTGTTGCCTTCATCTACAAGATCTTCAGACCTGGCAATAACAGCTTTTTCAGGGACTTGAGTAATAGAGCCAATGCCTTCTTGGTCCACATTCACATGGATTACTTTTTCTGCAGACTCAAGCTATACAATGAGGTGAAAACTTCCTTGTTTTCTGCAATGGGTAATCGTCCACTCAACATTGTGGAGATTGGAATTGGAACTGGGACCAACTTTGAATGGTATCCTGAAGGGAGTAAAGTTACTGGCATTGAACCAAATGTTTATTTTGAGCCGTACATGAGGAAAAATCAGAAGAAGAGCAGCAAGAAGATTGAAGCTGAATTCACGAGTGGGTTTGGAGAAAACATGGAGTCTATTGATGAAAATTCAATGGATGCAGTTGTTATTTCTGAAGTTCTCTGCTCTGTGAACAATGTTGGTGACGTCTTGAAGGAAGCAAAGAGAGTTCTGAAGAAAGTAAGTGTTGATAGCCGATCGACGTCAGAAAGCCGTCATATTGCTGTTCAAGCAGTGAAGTATCGCTGAATGTGCGCTATGGTAATCAAACCCAAATGATAGCCTATGTTATTTTTAAATAATATGAAATAGAAGTCGGGTTTCTAAGGTGGAAGACATTGCTTCCTACCAGATTTGAAACCACGGACCCTCGCATAAGGCATCAATCGCCAGCACTAAGGGGCAGCACCCCTTAAACCACTAGGCCAAATCCCAATCTTCAAAAAAAGATGGTTCAATGGCCCATGTTTAAACGAGGCGTCTATTTTTAAATAACATATTAAAACTAGTTGATTAAACTAGTTGATTAAAATCAACTAGTTCTGCAGTGAAAAACTGATAGGGCCTAGTTGTGGTTGTTTTTTTACTCTTGGAATGCAACTTTTTTATAGTTTGACCACCTCCCTGATGGCAACCACTATTTTTCACTGAGTTCACCTCATGTTCACAGTTTAGGTGGAGGAGGCTCAAGAGGCTATACCTGCCGACTCAAAAAAGTATAGCGCTCATTTTCATGTGATAAATGCCACCTCCCAGACATCTGGGCGTCTAAGGCTAAGAATCCATTCACGCGATTTTCTTGCCGCCGCGTTGGTCGTGGACAAAGGATGCGACATCGCGCGGCACGAAAATCGCGTGAATGGATTCTTAGCCTAAAACATCAATTCCGTGCTCGCTTGGTGAATCAGTATCACAAGACTGATTGAATAATATGCATAAAATACGTCACTTCAAATGTCTTTTTCAGGATGGTGTTATCTACCTTCTCCAGCATGATGCCGGCAAGAAAGGCACATGGATGTACACCCTCCAGAAGCTGTTCGACCCGATGCAAAAGTGCTGCTTCAACTGTGACGTGTTTGTCGATCTTTCTCCTCTTTACCAGATGGGATTCGCTGAGGTGAATGTACAGAAAGTGAACATCAATTCGATAGCTTTCGTTGGGATGCCACATATAATCCCACACTCGTTTGGAACATGCAAGAAATAGGAGTACGTTTTTGTGTGGCACAACAGGTGTGGCACTAGGAATCAGCGTCCTAGGAATGCAGATCAAACGATAGCCTTCAGGACTCATGATTCTGTTTCAGGCATTGCTTCAGAACACGTTATGCAACAACTGAAACCTACAACATATGTAATTCATAACAGATTACAGTGTGTTTGAGGTCACTCCGGACAGTTATAACATACCATTGTCACCTGTAAAACTGTCATACGACAAAGTTGTGCACAAAATAACAAGTGGTCCTTAACTTATCTTATCACTTTACAAATATTCATATACATGTATATCATATACATATTCATATATTGTGTGTCGTTCTATATTGGATATCTTTACAAATATTCACGTGTATTTCTTATCATCACTTTTACTAAAAGAAAGTATTTTCATGTTATCAATGGTGCAGGAATCAGAAGATATAACTGAAATATCTTTTGATGAAGGCAGAGGGAGATGATGTTTCAAATCTGATGTGAACTTGTAAGTTGTTATAATGCTTGGCTGAAACATTGAAAGCTTTATTGATGAAATATTTCTTATGGCTTTATGTTAGGAGATTGATTCAAGCAGTTGTTGATTTTTACCTACATGTATATCTGCCAGTGATTGTTCATTTAAAATTTTACGCCTGCATGTATTATAAAGAATAAACTTTGTTTAAAAAATGTGGTTCACTTAACTTTGTTGTCCAAATGGTTTTGCTTTATGGGGACCTGCAGTTCCCCCTGCAGACCTGCATATTGTGGCCCTTCAACCCTATAGGCCTAACCCTACCTAGGGGAATTGGAATCCCCAGTGCCTTCTCAAACCATGACCATGTGTAGAAATGACTTATTGTAAGTTTCTAACGAGTCGTATCTCATCAGAAATTAGGCCTATATAAGAGTGACTAGTGTCAGCTAGAATGTTGGCAAACTTTCTGCGCCACGGTCTTCCCGACGAAGGTCTCATCGACCAGTTTTTCATAATTCCGGGTTCTTTCCTCCAACAGATTAGTTCTTTAAAAATATGAGATTCTACCCTCTAACGGTGCAGATGTGAGCCCGTTAGGGCTATTGTATAATGAAATGTGTTATTTTGTAGAAGAAGCGATAGAGAAACTATTTTACCCAAAATAAATTGAATGTGAGTAGCGATATTTGGTGATTCATCCATGGAATTATACGGTGCCTCTCACGGCGCGAATACCCATAAATGTTTTCACTGGAATAAAATAGTCTTGTTTGCAAACATTTTAACAGGTGATCTTCTTGTTTAAACGTAAAACAGGGTTCAGGAATGTACGGGGATGGATGTTACTTTTTCTGCTGATGGTTGGAGGCAAATAAACACGAGTTGATCTTACAGACAAGATTTTTATGTTCCGTCGAATGCTTATAGAGAGTTTAAAGGACCACGGTATTGCCACTTTTTCTCGACAGCCGGCGCCACCGCGCCACTCTCCAACCCAGGGACTAACTACGTTGTCGGCGAATTGAGCTGATTTACTACGTACATTTTGTAATGCATTTTTGTAGTTCGTATCACTGCCGCCTGGTGGCTCCCTCTGCGTCGGCATTAAAATAACAATACCTTGCTCCTTTAAGAGTAACTGTTATTTGCTGACTTGGCGAAACCACAATTACATGTTTCGCTTCACGTCCTCTTCGATATTTCAACTTTCAATACATTCACAAGTGTTTTCGACAGCCACAGCGAGTTTGCCAGTGATATCCAGCCACAAGATCGATAAACAAACAGCAGAGCGTACGATTCATGCTGTGGCCAGACCTTCATCATGTCTCTCCTCCATCACTCTCGAAACCTATTGATTCCACTCTGATAGGTTATTGATGACATGCTGGCGAGATGCATTATGGGGGATTAAGTGTCACCTCGCGGTGCGGGAGTTCAAGGTTATATTTATGACTTTTTTAGGTGCTGTCACTCGACACAAAACTTTAAGGCGCCCGGTATTGCCATCTTTTCTCGACAGCCGGCGCTATCATCGCCGCGCGCGCCACTCTCCAACCCCAGGAACTAACTACGTTGTCGGCGAATGGACATGATTTACTCCAAAATACATTTTTGGAATGTTCTTTTTTTGTAGTTCGTATTGCTGCCGCTAGGTGGCTCCCTCTACGTCGGCAGTCAAAATACCGGTAAGAGATCACAATCCGTGCTCCTTTAAGTGAGAAAAAGTTTTTAAAAACTATTATTCTGTTCCTTTTCGGGAATTTCCCCTTGCATCAGGAAGGTCTTGTTTGGTAGGCCTTACTCATTCATGACGAACCTTAGAGATATGTCGGTATTTTCCCAATCGGGGCAGCCAGTTTTCGCTCCCCAGTTCTCCGAACAATAACCTCATGCGTCTCTTCAAGCCCAACGTTTACTTAATTAAGCACTAAACGAATTCAATTATTCATATTAAGTACAATTAACCAGAGAGTTGATAGATCTTCGGAATATTTAGTCGGCTCTGACGTATCAGCACACGAGAACGTGCGCAGAAACGAGATGCGCCGATGCTTTGATGCAAATTCGTCACTNGTTCATTAAGAATCAATTTTCCTTAATGTATCTTTCGTTGGAATGGATGTTTAACAATGTTTGGCTACTGGCGGATTGATTTTCTTCGATCGCGGAGGGAAATTGGGTCACGTTTCTGTCTAATCTGTAAATGGGTTTTCCTTCGCAGACAATCACGGTTGGATGGGCCTTCTGATTGGTGGATTAGGAACCAATTAGAAAGCGCAGATAAGATTCCATGCATACGTCTTTTACTGTGTAGCGAAAATTCAGAATTTGTGCACGCTTCGGGGCAGGAATCATGGCAAAATCAGAAATTTTCTCAGGATCGGAGACAGAGTAGCATATTTCGTGCACATCCGAGTTATCTAACACCCAGAGCCTCGTTTTCGGATGTCATCGACATCATCACTCAATCTCTATCAATATTTTGTCGTTTCAGATAGAACAGCCAAGACTGAAGAGAAGATCCGCAGTGAATAATTCCATCTTTGCGAGTGGATTAATATGGTACTGACTAAGATGGATGACTCTGGCTCATGTGACAATCACAGACGTCGGGACGTCAGTCGCCAGATCGGCAAATGATCTCGTGATCAAGCACGTCATTTGCATATCACGTGACTCAGGGTCGTCTGCTTCAAGAAGACAATCTCGAGCGAGACGCTGGTGATGAATAAGTTGATGTTTTTCAGAATCTCGTCTGCTAGTAAACTGATGAGAAACGTAAACATTTGTCACGTGTGAAAGTGACATCAGCAAGACACTGGCCCACTGTTTCTTCACGATTTTTTTCATATTGGATTTCTGGTCTGCAGATGCAGCAAAGATGATGTACAACGCGAACATTGACATTCATCGACTTCAGCCGCAGCCGCCCAAGAACGCTATGGGATCGTGGTGCCGACTGAGCATGGCCAGCGGAGTCGCCATGTGTATTTTCTCCATGACTACCTACCTTTTCGGGATCAAAGGTTGGGGGACGGAAATGATGACCCTGGTGTCAATCGGGGATGGATTTTTTCTCATTCTAACAGGGATTATTTCATACGAAATTTTCAAAATGCCTTATAGCCAATGGAGATTCTTCGCCTATATATGGGCGTTGTTGTGTGTGCCGTTTTCCGTAGCGGTTATCGTTGTGGGTTGTTTTGCGATTCCTTGGGAAGTAAACGCAGTGGACACGGGAATGGTTCGCGAAGTCACCTACGGGAAAGTCCGCATTGGATTATACGTTGTTTTGATCCTTTGCGCATGCGCGTCATTGTTTTGCACGTTCGCGATGCTGAGTGCAGGGTATGAGATATTAAAAGCTAAAAAACCGCCAAGAAAAATGTTTTATAATACAATTCCCCGTTATCATCATGATTATGATGACTTTCTATACCTGCAAAGTGCCAGGGTACGAGGCACGACGGAGTGCTAGCCCGGAGACCGGATAAATCCCTCCGGTGGTAAAAGCTGATATCTTAACTAGTTGTCAGTGGGGATGAGGTCATTTGAAGTAATAGCCAGAGTCTGCAGTAAAGTGTACTTTGTAGTATAAGAGAGAGCTGTCACTTTGATCACTCATCGCCCCACCGTTCACAAGTGGGCCTAGATGCGAGTTTTTACCATTGGTAGAAATGTTGTGCTGACGATTACGAGCGTCTGCGATCGTACCACAGTCGGAAAATCAGTTCATTCGGTTTGATTCCTCCTCCCATACATATTAGTGTTTACTCCTAAGACCTACACCTACACCTACACCCCAAGGGCTATCCTGATTTAAAAGAATGACCTGCCATCTATCGGCGAGAGGTGCAACAACAACACTATATAAAACGTTCTGATTGGTCCCTCGATTGTAACAAGCGCTATGATTGGCGGCTTCACAGCAGGAGACGCTCTGATTCTTCTGTTTTGTGAGTCAGGATTGGCACTCAGTTCTTATCTGGGCTCGAAGATCGAGAGTGGAATTCTGCTGGCCGATTTTTACTTTATTTATTGATTTGTTCAGCCAGGAATTACCATTTGAGGACAGTGAATGAAAGAAGAGCAGTTTCGGCACCGTGTTCTAGACGCCTGGCGTAAATCTCCGACATCTAAAGTTGCACAGCTGCGTAGGCCTATCGGTAGGCTATTGTATTTACACACCCATATACATACTGTACATATATGTAAAAAAGGTTTGACAATAAATAATTTTTGAAGAACGCCATGTTTTATGCTGCTCTTGTGATTGGTTCGTCTGCACGACTGCTCAGGTGAAACGGCCAATCGAGTCTCTGATTGGATGGGCCACAGCGTCGTAATTTGCTCACACCAACACTGTAGCGTATGTACAATGCAACGCAAAATACATTTTCCATGAAAATGGCTGGATGCATTGCTTCAAAAGAGCATTCTCGTTTGAAATGTTTCTCGAACAGCAGACTACGCCATCTGATCGCAGCCAAGTTAACTAATAGTCAGCCAGCCAAAACCTCTAATATAACTTTTGATGGCATTGGATGTTAAAGTTGTTCCAATGGGTAGGTAAGTATGACTATGAAATTGCCTTTCAGAATCAACCGTTGGCCAAGGTGATTTTGACCTCTGAAGGTCAAATTTCAAGGTCAGAGGTCAATAACTGACTTTACCATTGGACTCAAGAACTGAGCTTTGTACAGGAGAATGGGACCCGATGTACAGCTAACCTTTAAACGGTTGGATTTACACCCCATAAATGTATTACCAACAGATAGAAACATGGTGCCTCTTAATCACATGAGCATGTTTTTGTAGTTTTTAACCAGTTACGTAACTGGGAACGGCGGTTTTATGTACTTTGACCCATTTTATGTTAATTTAGAAAACAACGTCATTTCTTATTACGTAACAACCGAAAACAATTAAAAACATGCTTATTTGATTAAGAGGCACCATGTTTCTATCTGTTGGTAATACATTTATGGGGTGTAAATCCAACCGTTCAAAAGTTAGCTGTACATCGGGTCCCATTCTCCTGTACAAAGCTCAGTTCTTGGGTCCAATGACAAAGTCAGTTATTTGACCTTTGACATTGAAATTTGACCTTCAGAGGTCAAAATCGCCTTGGCCAACGGGTGATTCTGAAAGTTCATTACATGACCTTACTTACCCATGCATTGGAACAACTTTAACATCCGATGCCATCAACACTTTTATTAGAGGTCTTTTTGGGTATTGGCTGGCTGACTATAACTTTTCTTCCCCACCATGCCAGCTGGAAGTCGCCATGCAGATCGTGACGTCAAAATGTCATGACGTGACCTCGACGTCTGTCAGCGCTTTACAAACCGCTGAGGAGTCACGGTGAGTGGTAGCATGCAGACAGGTCTGTGCCAATAGGCCTACTGCTGACCAAATCAGTAGAGAGGTTGGGCAGATGTCCTCGGATCCGGTAAATCTCGATTTTCAATTCTTTTCAGATGTCCGACATTTGTTACGAAAAGCTTGTGGAATACTGCGGCTGCGCAGACAAGGCAAAGAGCAAGGATATTGCCACGTGCATGGTCGAGGCTTGCGCCACGCGCGGCAAGGGGAAGGCGCTCGACAAGCAGACGGTCAGCCAGATTTGCGATAATGCTGCGGCAGCTGCATTTGGCAAGTAAGTACGCCTGGGATCCAGGGATCTCTGATCTTCCTACTTTCTGAGAATGTTGTCCTGTGCCTAGAAAAAAAAGCGCGCTAATTTGGCCAAAACTCAGCAGCAACAGTCATTGACAGTAGCCTAGACCTAAGTTGTTCTGTTGCCGAATCGTTGGATTATTTCCCATCTTTTTGCTTCAGGGGCATGCAGTTCAAGCTGACCAAAGAAAATTGCAAGGAATTCGAGAAGCAATTCGCCAAGAAGCGGCTTGAACGAACTGGCCAGAAACCAACTGATGCGGACGTGGATGCTGAGGTGACGAAAATGAGGGAAGCTTTAGGCCAGATTAGCAAAACGCAAAAGCAAACTGTGAGTTTAGGCACTGGCTATTCCAAAGTTGTCCAGGGGAACGTCACATCTGTCACAGCACAGTCTTATTTCTGAGGTCGTAGATTCAATTCCCAACCGATAGTTTTCACCTTTTCAAGGTCATAGAGGTCAAAGTTCAAAATTTTGCAATTTGATGAATTTGTCAAATTTTGTTCTTCTGGTAGATTCACGTTCACCCAGGTGAGCACATGGTCCATGGACATTTCACTCGATCTTACAGAAATTCTCCAAAACTGGCAATGTTGAGGGGTTGACAGACACGAGTAAATACACCGGGGCCCACAAGGAGAGATTCGACGAGAGCGGCAAAGGAAAGGGAGCTGAGGGGAGGATGGATCGAGCCGAAAACACTGGTTACGTCGGAGCTTATAAGGGGAAAGACACCTTCGATGCACCTCAATAAGAAATCTTTCAGACTAATGCGACTCCAATGGACTAATGGACCTACTTTTTAATAAGAGAACGATTACAAACTTTGAATTGCCGGGTTGTCTGTCCATCATCATGCATACTGTATTCGCAATTTCAAACATACTTTACCGTCAACAAGAACAAATCTTGTCCGCTTTAATATAGGGACGCCAAATGTGCAGACATCAAATAAAACATTTTAGACGGTGATTACTGAACAAACTTTGCATGTCTGATTCCATTATGTGCTTCATTTTTCAGATCAGGTAATCCATATGGCCAGATTGGTCCAAATGCGCGGGAAATGTACATCCATGAGCGTTTCTGTGTTGTCAGGAAGTCAGTACGGAGGTTTCGAAATAAAACGATAAACGTAAACATTACGACAACGTTATTTTTCATACTGCACATTAACCAGATTTTATATTGCATTTTCGGTACAAAAATAACGTTGTCGTTAACGTTTACGTTTATCGTTTGATTTCGAAACCTCCCTAATATGACATCCTCAACGACAAAAAAGACATTTTTCATCAGAAGAGAGCGGCCTCGGCTGGCGCGTTTTCCCAACGTTTAAAACTGCCCTCACAATGGGTTCCAATCACTCCTACCCTCGCTCAATCAATGGGTGGGTGGGTGGAAAGGAGGGCCAGCCGAAGGGCGGTGTGACCGTAGGCCTCCATATGTCAATGTCTGTCACGCCCAACCAGCGAGAAATTCGGCAACGAAAACTTTTACAGTGTCCCATCTGGATTCGACCTACTCTGGACATCTTCCTCACTATTTTTGAACCTAAACACCCCAGTCACTCCGCTCAGCCAGACCACAGACGACCTGAGCTCGCGTCGTCTGCGAAACTCCCGGATGCATGGAAAACAACGGGTGGCTGAAAGTTCCCGCATGTGAAAAATCGTCGCCAAAGTCCTCCGGTAGTATTTTAACATGAGGCCATAGATGATGAAATTCAGTGCATGGTTGAGTAGACTTATAGAATCAGTCAAGCGTGCAATTTCATAGACTGTCTCAAGCGTTTGAGGTGTGACGTCATTTCCGGCGTCTGAATACATTAGAAAATCGAAGTAAATCCACGCCACGCAGGGTGGAGTCATGAACATGAAGTATATCAAACTGATAACGATGAGGTTTAAAATGCATCGGAATTCCTGCTTTTTGCGGTTCACAGTGTCGAATGTTGCCGCTTGAAGCCTGAAACCTCTCGAGGCCCTTGTGATCCCCGCAACAAGGAAGAGATTGACGGCCAGAATTATAACGCACGGGAAAACACGGTTCATAAGAAGGTCTAAACAGACGAAAGCTATTTTTGTGCTTTTTGCCAAATGTGGCGGGTACCAACAGTCTCTGTGGGACAACTTCGCATCAGAAAAGGCGTCATAAAAGTATGCTATATGTGCTTTGAGAATGGCCGCCATGATTGTTATGATAATGAGGGTGATGTTGCGCCGCCTAGTGGTGAACATTCGAAGCGACTCTAACGGCATCCAAACCGAGGCGCAGCGTTCCATTGAGAATATGACAATTATCCACGAGGAGAGGAATAAGAACACGTGTTCTAAGAACCGAACTGATTTGCACACGGCACTATAATCAACTGTGATGTCATATGTTGCGTCACTTCCGGTTATGATCGGAAGTCCCCTGGCCAACCAGTTACGTAGCCCCACAAGTAGGAGGACACCAGCGTCTGCCGTTGCTATAATGCGCAGGAATTGCGCTGAGAGCGCCTCCTTTTTGATATTTATTGTAAATACGATCATGGATATGACATTTCCGACAAATCCAATGGAAACTATGGCGATGACGACGTAAGCTTGGAATCTTACCGCGCCAAGTTTGACGTCCTCTGGTAATTTTGACAATGAGGGGTCTAAAGTGAAGGGTCCTCGATACCACGTCAGGTTTTCTCCTCCCATCTTCATTTTGTCAACAAAGACCCTTATTTAAAAAACGACCTAGTTATCAATAGAATGGGTCGAAGAATTACGTTCACATCATCCTGTCCTCTTCTCCTAACTATTACCCAATTGCCGATGAATTATGTTCACACCATCCTGTCCTTTTCTCCTAACTATTATCCCAGTGTCAATGAATTACGTTCACACCATCCCAAGATCTCCTCCTAACTGTTATCCTAGGATCGGTGAATTATGTTCACATCATCCTGTCCTCTTCTCCTAACTATTACCAAAAATAGATAAGCTCGCTTATCTATTTTTGCTATTACCCAATTGCCGATGAATTATGTTCACACCATCCTGTCCTCTTCTCCTAACTATTACCAAGTGCCGATGAATTACGTTCACACCATCCCAAGCTCTCCTCCTAACTGTTATCCTAGGATCGGTGAATTATGTTCACATCACTTCTCCTAACTATTATCCAAGTGCCGATGAATTCTGTTCACATCATCCTGACCTCTTCTCCTAACTATCATCCAAGGGTCGCTGCATTTAGTTCGCATCATCTTACGCCCTCCTAACAACAATTTCCAGTGGTAGCCCTATCAATGCGTGTTGTCTTGGAGATCCTCCAAAGTGTAGTCAACTCTAACCTCGGTCTGAACCAAAGACGCATGGTGCTCTGCTCCGTAATCCGCACCGAAAAAAACTGGCTTTAGGAGAGTAATGAATTCATAGGCAACAGTGTGTTGACTCTGGTGATTGTCGATTTCAATACCGGGTTATCGATTTACATAATCTGGCTGAACAATGGAAGATTGGAAGCTCCTTCAAATCGGCACTCCAGGAATCGTGCTTTTGGAGATCCATAATTAAACATGCATTCTCGAGGTACTAGTTCGAATTTACATGCATAAAGGCCCGTTTCCACATGAGCGTTTTACGCCGCGTGATGCGTCAAATCTTTTGTTATTTTCCGCCGCTCTGCTTCCAAACAATGGGCGAAGTGTCAAAACGCGGCGTAAAACGCTCAAGTGGAAACGGGCCTTTACTCGGCGTACTTCGGAAACTGACGTATTTCCTGGACGCACTGCATCCGCTTAAATCTGGGACGTAAAACTCTGGAGAATTAGTACAGTCTGCAATCATCAAATAAAATATTTTAGACGGTGATTACTGAACAAACTTTGCATGTTTGATTCCATTAGATGCTTCATTTTTCTGATCAGGTAATGGTGCCCAGATTGGTTGAAATGGACGGGGACTCTACGCTCATAAGCGTCTCTGTGTTGTCAGGAAGTCACTACGACATCCCGACCGACACAAAAAGATATTTTTCCACCAGAATTTATCGGCCTGTGCGCCTGGAATCGGGTAGGCAGCGAACGCGCTGCAACCATCCAAAGTAGTCTTGGTTAGTTTCATTACGTACGGAAAGATGGCGAGGTGATCGCAGTGGAGCTCGGTTCCACATGTGACGTCACAGAAATTCACGGCACCAGCGAATCAAATGGGGACAACTTCCGAGAGAGTAAATGACGCATGAGAAGTGAGGCAAGGGACCAGGACCCATGTTCCCGAAGCAGTCGTTAGGTTAACGATGTCGTTACGCTATGCATTTTCCCAGTTTTAACGACATCGTTAACCTAACGATGGCTTCGGGAACATGGCTCTAGGTTAGATGTGCAACGTTCGTCGCCAGGATAGCAATCGTTAGCCACTGAGAGTGTCCCTTTACGAGCCCTTTCATGTTGTGAAATATTCACAGATATTTGTTCGCCGGCGTCTCAAGAGAGCGGTCTCGGTTGGCGCGTTTTCCCGAGGTTTTCGCGCCATTTTATTAGATTAGCTCTCCGTTGGCCAGGGGAATAACATTTCGAATCGAATTATGCAAATGCTGAGGTGTATTCAGATTTGGTGGTATGTCCCCTTGGTGGGAGAGGAGGTTAGGAGCGTGCTTGTATCCGTTCAGACGGTTACTGACCTCAGTGACTTTATAAACTCCCTGTCGAAAGAGCTTTTGAGCTGAGTGCCGAGCGCCAAGTACCGGCATGGTGTGTTATTGGCTCTTTTTGATATAAAGGGTGAAGAAATGTACAGCAGGAGGAAACCGGAGTGCCCGTGAAAACCTGCGCTGCCAAGAGAGTCGCCCTCTCTATCACAGGATCGGCCCGACTGGGAATCGAACCAGGAACCTCAGGCGCTGTTGTTTCCACTGCGCCACTCAATAGTGTTGTCTTATTTTTCCGTCAGAGCCGAAACCATAGTATCATTGACCCTGATAAGTACGGAAGAGGCCATCTCAAGGCACTCCTGTGCCTCACTTGGATGGGGACTTATACTTGCCCTTGCAAAGGCACGAGGTAGGCCTACAAGGCACCACGACTTCCTGTCCCATGCGACGGACTTGAAGAGCAACGGATGGTGTTACTCCTGCCGCAGTTTCAAACCACTACACACTACGTTGCCCGCGCTCTGAAACTGCTTCTGCTGATGCGATCCTCAACGTATCACTAATAGGCGGCGTTAGTTGTCTGATTCGGGGAATCTCCTCTGGGAATCTGCCGCCAGTATTAATACACATTGCCCATTTTGTACAAGTAGGCCTATCTTAGCCAATCAGAAAGTGTGTTGCGGCGGCGTCGGTTAAACCTGTGATGATGGTTTATGATTGAATCCCTTGCCAAACAGCGCCATCTATTGATGATCCTTTACTTTTGGCGCCAATCGTGCCAGTGTTTATTGGTCTATACCAACTGAACACTGTGGACGAGAGTACAGATGGTGAGGCCCAGGCGCCACTCAACGAGCTCCTCCGTTCACCAGGTGTCCCGCCCGTTCAACAACTGTACCGATCAACCGACCGTATGATGTTCGAATTCAAACCCAATTGGAAATTCAATACCTGAGAATATCGAATTAACTGTGTTTACTCCTGGGAGTTCTCTATTCAGGCTGAAACACTGTCCTCTCAAATCGGATGCAGCAGTTTTGATCGACAAAACATGGCTGTTTGTTCGAACTAGAGGACGTATGAATTAAATCTAAATTCTGATAAACAACATATTGTTGGCAAGGACAGAATTCTGTAGAATGCAATGTTTTTCGTCTTAGTTTCCGTCTGAATACAAACACATAAAGGACAATGAGGGTCAAAGAGTGTACAGGTGGAAATATGGTCAGTATTTTCTGGCGACGAAAACCATCTAAGTCCTGGCAAACAGATGTGGAGAACACAGAAAACGTTACACACGGCTTGAATCGTGCAAACCGGTGTAGCGTTTGTCAGTGTGGCCCGTGTGCCAGCGTGACCTTGCAATAGATTGGCAGAATAAGCCGCGACTTGACAATGAGCGACACGCAGAGAAACAGTGCGTCCGTTACCCCGTATGTTCCAAAAAATGGGAGTCACACAGAAAAATGGCCACAACGAAAAACGTTACACTGGTACAAATTGTCTCAAGTCATGCGCACGTCAACAGAAAGATTACAACTTTCTTCTATCTCAACATCAAAAAGAGGCGTGCATTACCGATTGATGAACGCTTTTTTTCTCTATTTCCTTCAATATCCCGCAGTTCAAGTCGATCGGAGGAAAAACTATGACCGCTAAAAGGATATTTTTTCTCAGCCCGAGGCGGTGAGGTGACCAAAAAGACAAATTCGGTGATATTTTCCGCGCGATGTAAACAAAACATCGCTTTACCGTCTGCGCAGATCAGATCGATCACGTGATCGATGTTGCGAAAAATTCATCAAAGGCGGCCGTCTCATTTGTGTAACGACGAATTCAATTGGCCGTGACTGTGCCATGTGACACGTTCCCATGGTGCACGCTTCAGGGAGTTCGCTCTGAGGTTGAAGAAATATCCTCAAAGCAAGGAATGGCGGTGTTTTTTCCACAAATGTAGAAATCTTCATGCCTCATTTGCGAGTATTTTTCCTGCAACATAAATACCATCTTCTTGTTTTCTATTGGATGCAGGTTTGGAGAGGAGAGACTCGCATTTTCGGCGCAAATTTGAAATCGACGTAACAGCATTTTTTGCTGAGTTTTGCAATCTAAGCATCTACGGAACGAGGAGACTGAGAAGAACAAAAACAGTAGCAGATTAGAAACAGTTTCTAAAGAGCATAAAAGAGTATCCAATATGTGTTTTTTAAGAAGTCTTAAATTTTCTGGACTGTACCACCCTTCCTCTCAGAAAAACTGAACAACATTTAAATGTAACGCTATAAATCTCTTTTCAAGATGGTAAAGGCATTTAGGCCTAGTTCGACGGTAGTAGTGTATCTTTCCTCCAAGGCCGTCTTGAATCAGAGATCATTCCAATCGGCGTACCCGTATTAGGCATAGTTTCGCGACTTACGGATTGGCGTCACTAGCGTTGAACGGCTGGAGAAAGGGGAGAGCGATTCAATCTGATTCTGACCACAAAGCTAATGTTAATGCATCACCCAGCAGCTTCTCTGTTCGCAAGGGACATGAGATGGGCCTACATGTTTGTGCTATGAGGCTTGTCCTCCATTTACCTAGCTTTGTATTAAAGATAATATATCATTAATGCATCACCCAGCAGCTTCTCTGTTCGCAAGGGACATGAGATGGGCCTACATGTTTGTGCTATGAATGAGGCTTGTCCTCCATTTACCTAGCTTTGTATTAAAGATAATATATCATGACTTCATTGTTTACATTCAATGTTTGTAAACATGGATGTTTACATTATGTTATTTTGGATATTTGGGACATTCCAACCCACCAAAATGAATACTTTCGGTATCAAAAGAATTTCTAGAGGGGTGTGCCACCAACAAATTACTCATAAGACAAAGAAAGACTGGATAAAAACAAACAAAATGTAAATAAACGATGATTTTCGTGACTCTAGAGTACGCTTCACGGAACCCCAAAATGCCCAGCCACGTTTTTTTTGTTGATGCAGGAAGACCACAACCTTCACGAAATCACCTTAGAACTGACCTTCAAAGTTCATCCGGCTAAATATGCCTTCTGTTAGATACATCTCACGAAATATGCATTCCAAGGTTATCAAAACGATTACTCGACACATTTCTATTTCATTTCGATTCAATTTTGTGTGAAATTCCTCAAATCTTATCTTTACGGTTCTATGAGCCGTAACCGCGGCAGGGTACCAACCAGACGCGGCACTCAGAAAACCCTTCATCTCAGATCTGTCTTATTCAGTTTAAGTACCAATTTCAAGGTTATTTATCATCATTTGCCGAGTTTTGTATAATTTATTTCAAATTCATCACGTTTTCACATCCTTCACATCTATAATTACAACCTGGTTGAAAAGAACCGTTTGTAAAAAGCATTCGGAACATTTTGCAACGGGTGAATAAAACCAGAAACAGACCCCCGACTGTTTTGGAGTCTAAAGTCCCGCGGGAGTTGAATTATAATACGACAAAATAAATGATTTGAATTAATCACCTAATCCGGTTTTATAATTCATTTAGAACAATTTTACGCTTTGCATTCAAAATTAGACCTTCTGATGTAGAATCATAGAAACTGGCGCTGCTGGCAACATTCAGAAAATCATTGTCAACTTTACGGAAGTTCGGGTCTTAGAGTAAATTGAACATCTTGCCCGAAACGTTGTAATATCGCGACACAAATGTGACATTATTTCAAGATTTGCAGGAATTATTAAGATTTCACGGACAATAGATTTCAGTTTGTGATATTATTTGGATGGGTGAATTGGGCCATCGGCCAAGATTATCAAAATGAGTTTTAAAATCAGGAGTTCTCATCTGTTCGCGCGGATGTGTTGGTCATACATATTCATAAAATTCTTCCTAACTATGACCTTCTGTCCCCCAAAAGGACGTAGGGGCCCATGTCCTATTTCTACCCTGTTGCTATGTCAAATCTGCCCTCAACCAAACAATCGACCATTACTGTCGCGAAGAAGTTATTTCCTGCTAACATCTGGAGTAACTTGCCTATCACTTCCGAAACATTCATGTTCTGTTTTGCCAACTTGATGGTCAGGCAAGCGTCTCCACCAGCAGTAGGAGTACAGGCGATGAAAGTAAGAGCTCCTTAATACTCTACAGTCTATTTGTTTGCAAAAGGTAGAGCTATTATTTCAAAGGATAAAGCTATTACTTCAAAATATAGAGCTATTACTCCAAAAGATCGTATCCAAAAGGATAGAGCTGTTACTTAAAACGACAGAGCGATTACTTCAATGACCGTGTCCTGCACTGGTGGAGTTTGTCTTCTATCATTTAAGGAGCTGGACGTCCAAGTTGTAAACACTCACTCACTGGTTCTCTATCCACGCGACGCCTGCGGTGCTGCCACCTATTGTCGGTGATGTGTACTGACGTGAATATCGTGAGTGAGTTGCATTGGACCGGGCACCAGTCTAACGATCACGGGGCGCTACTGGTGCTGCCACCTGCACGAAGGAATAAAACTAGTTTGCCGACCATGTTTGTAAACAAACCAGCTTGTTTACAACTTCGGCGTCTAACTCCTTTAAGTGCGTAGGCTACTGCATGTGGTGCCACTAATGGTGGATATGCTTCCTTTAAGAGACTACTTACCATCTCTCTGTCTCAGCAGCCCGATGGATACGGAAAACCAAAGAATTCCTCCTGAAATGCGATAGAATAGATTAATATTATCTTTACAGAGAGTAATTCGGTCGACACTCTCTCTCAACATTTATTATGCTAACAAATATTATTCCGTGTTGGTTTGGGGATTAGGTGTCGGGGAGACCAAGTTAAACATCACCTCCCCTGCAGCAAGGATCCAAGAGAATCAGATTGCGTCCAACGTTAGAAACTACCGCGACCATTCTGACGTGTTCGCTGGACGCGAGATCCCGATGTAAAATCTGAAGTTGTTGCTCGTTTGCCAGTTTTCCCCTACTCAGAAGGAAGAAGCAGCGGTGCGCCAAACATTAATGGGAAACTTTTAGCGATATAAGCACTGACGAACGTTGCACAGGTGTTATATCTGCCAGTGTTTCTGTGGGTGAGTGTGCCCCCTATTGTTTGGGAAACGCTGGCAGATAGATCGGCATGTTTCTCTGTGTGTCGTCTATTGTCAAGTCGCCGCTTATTCCGTCAAACAGTAGGAGGGGAACACTTATAGATGGGGAACACTGGCAGATGTTACACCGGCATGAGGTGAGAAATGGAAATGAGTGACAAGGATACTAAAGTCTTATCACAATTTTCTGTCATATTCACTTGTTTTTATCCTTCTAACTGCAAGACACAATCACAAGCAGCTCCGTGTCTGATTTAGAGTACAGGCCTTGGGCTGTCGCTTTGTGGTCTTCGTCGGTTACGAGGTTACAAAAGTGTGAATGTGACTGTCCATTCTGAAAAGACTTTTAGATGAGAACACGGTTCCTCTGGGCAAAAATTCATAACCAGATAGAAAATTCGCCACAAACCTTCCACGACAAAGCTTTAGTGTCAATTAATAACAATTTAATCAAATTTCCTAAGATACCATTTGCAGGAAGCGAGAACTTGATGAAATACAATCAGTTAGTCGACAATAGGTCACAGGGGATAATTCAATTGAAATGATATATTCTCCGCGTCGCCTTAACGTGTTTTGGACAGCCATATTGATGGCTGAAGATTCAACGCCATTTCAGTGTCGATTCTGAATAATATACAGTTTTTGCAAAGCCCCCGAAACGCCAAAGCGAACGCCAATCCCATTGTTCGATGCCACGAAGGGAGCAGCGAACAATAGGATAGACGTTCGCGTTAGCGTTTCGGGTGCTTTGCGAAAACTATATATTATAGAGTTTTCGCGAAGCCTTCACCTCGAAACGCTAACGCGAACGCCAATCCCACTGTTTGATGCCACGAAGAGAGCACCGAACGCGTCTTGGCGCTGGAGGTTCGGAGCCTTTGTGAAAACTCGTGAAGAGGTCCAACTCGACGTGTTCTTCTAAACAGCGACATCGAAGTCCACTCAACAGAACTGGAGTAGATCAGCTGGGGGCCTAGCACACCCAGCCTCATTTTGAAAGTTTTCTATCCAAGTTGAAACGAGGCTTGGTGTGGTTGAACGACGGATGAGCCGTGTGCTGTGCAACAAACAGGGCCATAACGGTTTTTTGTTAGGACAACATGAACAGGTTGCCTCAGTACTGGCTGCTTTATTTTTGCAATCTGCCTCTCCGTGTACAAATAGGATGTTTTCTTGTTGAAAGTGACATTAAAAAGTAAATCGATATCGGAAAGGTTTGGAATGCGACACCTCGCGAACAACGAGAAAAATCCACCGGGATTTCGCGCGGTTACTGCGCATGCGTGGGACGAAATGTGGGGGCGATCGTCTGCTTTTGATATCTGAACTTGTTGTTGGTTCTCTCCCCGTGGAAACCATTGCAACGAATGTTCGTGTTAGACACGAGGTTGCGTCTTCTGAATCCTTCTTTGAAGGATTAGACGGGTTTGAATTTATTCATATGAAATCACTTTGATATTTTTGTTCTTAACCTGACGTGGAGTTTGTATTGTAGGATTTGTTGGAATTTATCCGTCAGATTTCATTTGGTATAAACGACACCATTTCAAGGATATCATGGCGAAGTATCTCTAGGGGTGATGCCACACATTTTCATCTTCCGAACTACATGTATGACGCATATTATGTAACTCAGAAATAATGTCCAATCCGCCCAAAAAGGGGGCCTGCGTATAGCTAAAGCTTATGGACCGTATTCAAAAAGGGTGTTTAAGATTTAGACGCGTGTAATTTCTTCAAATGCGTGGTGGAAGTGTGTGCATTTAGTGAAGTTACACGCGTCTAAAGCCCAGTTTATACTTCGACGCACGACCATCGCCGGCGACCGACGCGCGATCTTCCGTTCGACGCCGACCCCGTCGTGCGATTTGGTCGGCGTCCGATCGCGAAGCTGTAATTACATCAGGCATTTCATAACAGGTCGCCGTCGCTAAAGTACGCTGGACTCTGAATCAATTCCGCTAAAGCCTAGTTTATACTTCGACGCACGACCATCGGCGTCCGACGCGCGATCAAAATCTGGACGCCGACATAATGAAGTAGGCTTATGTCGGCGTCCAGATTTTGATCGTGCGTCGGACGCTGATGGTCTTGCGTCGAAGTATAAACTAGGCTAAAGTCGGCCTCCAGATTTGGTCGTGCGTCGGACGCCGAAGGGTTTGCGTCGAAGTATAAACTAGGCTTTAGTAAGTCTTAATCGCGCGATGATCACCCGCTTTTTGAATACGGCCCTATGAGACACTATTTAAGTTTTAACTGGATTAGTCCCTAGATAAATCGAAAACTGTGGATTCGACTCCCAACAAGAACGGCATCCCATATTTTGGAGAATAGTTCCGAATAATGTCCACAACCACCTACGCAAGAGCGTCGGATTCCCCCAACTGTTTCTGAGAGACAGTTCACGGTCACTGACCCCGAACCAGTAAGCTCCAGCGATAAGTCCAACGCCCCCTTCCTAGAGTTAAATACCTTTCACATACACCAGTAATTTTCGCTGAGAATTTCATGGACAATGGGGAACCCGCATGACTGCAGATGGCGCAGTCAGTATAAGACCCGAATGACGTACTGACGTCACTTTTTTCGCTGTTGACGTCACGTCGTCAAAGCATGTGTACATTTTTCTACACAATTTTCCGTGGAAATTTCCCCAAAAGACGTTGTCAGTATTGGCATCCTGTGGCATTTCTGACGAAACAAAGCAGTGATATATGGAGAACTTTGAACATGAAACAGGAGAGTGTAATTTAATCAAAATTGAACCAAAGAGAGTGGTTTATTTTGGGGCAAGAAGTAAATGGAAATACTGTTAGAAAATAGGACTTCCGGGTCTTACACTGACAGCGCCACGTCATGGCGTAGTTGTGCGGGTTCCTCATTGACGAACTATCAAAAACTTACTCAACTCATGATAAACAGAACTTAAAGGTTCTTTTGGTAAATTCAAACTGGTTGGAAGTATTTCCAGGTCAGTTTACATATTTCAAGGTCATTCACAATGGAGGGAAACCAGTGAGGCATACGTGTATATTTAAGAAGTTAGACGTCTCTGTGATCGTGACCTCCGTGATTGGAAGGGTCATGGCTTTTTGACCTTGAAGTTTGACCTCCATTAGACGCGGATGAATGGCTTCGTGCATTTTCCATCCTTAAAAATGCCCATTTCTTTGCGTCCTATGATTACCTGATAACTTTTTTTTCGAATTTTGCTCAAGCTTGTGAAATCGAGTCTTGAAGTTAACTAAAGAAAAGTCTTACTGACAAAGAAATACCTGACATACTTTAGCCTCACCATCGAGGTGGTCCACCACGAGCCTCTCGCCTTCATTACCAATCTCATGTACCATAACCAATCACTATAGAAGCAGCATGCTATGAATGAAATAACCCGCCGCTGTGAACCTATTAGCCAAGTGAGGTTCCTAAGTAGCCAACACTGGGACTCTTACAAGTTGAAGTATTGTTTGAAAATTACAAACGCATTCTTTGGTGAAATGGTTCTCTGATTCATAGCCTTCAAGTTTGAAGCTGCTATGATGTAGCCACGGGGTCCTGGAGAGCTGTCGGAGAGAGAATGTCAACCACAGAGCACGATAACACACCAAAAACTAACATGTTTACACTAAGAAAGCTTCCGAAGGAAGCGAAGGGTTGCAAGTACGTACAAACATGTAGGCTATATCGATACTGATCGCGACAAAAACACCCCAACTTCATGGGCTGGTTTCACAAGAAAAAACAATGAAATAACTTCCTAAACGGGCTTTAATGAAACTTATTTAAGGGAGTAAGAAATTGGGAAATTTTGGAATTTTGCGCTAATTTTTCAATTTCTCAAATTGGGAGAAATTTTTTTTCGCATTTTGAGAAAATTTCTTAAAATGACATGACATTTTGTCTGATTTTTCTGGCGATGTTTCTCAAAATCGGAAAAAAATTTCTCCCAATTTGAGAAATTGAAAAATTCGCGTAAAATGCCAAAATTTCCCACTTTTTATTTTCCACTTCTATTTCTTACTCCCTCGATTCTTATTTTTGTCAACAAACCTGATTTTCCCGGTTACAGACCTCAAACACTGTCTAGGCATGTCGCTTTTGACATCCTTTCGCTGATACGGCGGCCATTTTTTCACGTCATCCACTCGTGTAGACTGGTCCTCTGCCCTAGGAACGTTCCGCAAATCGTATAGCGGAGTGTTTCGGGGGCAGGGGACCAGTCTAACACGGGAAGGGGTAAGGCGATGTCAAAAACGACACGCTTACAGGTGGGGATCCGGGATAATTGGTGTTTTTCTCAGGGTGCTGCTCCCCCCCCCCCCCCATCATCCTGGCGTCCGGCTCCATAGCCATCTCATCCACTGTTCAAACACCACCCCTCCATCCCTCACCCAGTTTCCCCATCCGTATCCATCCCTGTCAGATCACAATAACATCTTCCCGATAGTGACATATGGTCCTTATTACTATTGACCGGTCCGGCGACCCTTAATTAGATTCCCAATCATGTTTTCGTCGACGTATAACCAGGGAGTTGTCACTCGCTGTATCTTGTCTCCAGGGGGATCAACTCACCAGATTTTTGTTCAATACGCAAAAGAGATGAATTATATAAGTTGTCGACAATTCCGTCAAAGGCTGCCGCTGTAACTCTAAACCTTTCGATTACAACAAAGGTGCCATGTTTGATTCTTATTCGGAACCATTGAAAAACAACTTTTTTATCTGCAGTGGGACGAAAATTCATTACATATGTGACGAACTGCTTTGGATTCCTAGCTTAATGATGTTCCATTCCTCAAGAAATTCTCTCCGTACCAAGTGGCCGAAAGTCGGTAAAGACGAACGAACGACTGGCAAGGACTGATTCCGAATTCCCCGTCACAACCAATCCTCCGTCCGGCACCACCACCTGTCTCGCCGCGTCCCGCCATCCTCCCGCCCTGTGGCTACGATCGACCCAACTGCGCGCAGCCCTGCATTAAATAACACCCAGCGAATCTTCCCCATTACGTGAGTTATCCAGAGAGATCGTCAATATCTCGCCAACAATATTAATTTATACCACCCCATCAAATCTAAACAGAAACGCTCCCCGAACCCCTAACTAAGTTACCCTCACAATTACCCCAGCGTCTCCGAAACGAACGCCCGTATTAACAGTCAATTTTCGCGACATGACTATTTAAGATAGAGTTGATGTGATTAGTTTTCAATTGAGCCTCAGTTGCAAGTGGATCCCACTTTGACAAACAATTGGGCAATGTGGTAACTAGGTTACGGTGATCTTCGGGCGCGGGAGGTAATAATCGCTGACTGTAAAGTAATGGCGGCCATCTTGGATTTCTGCAACTCAAGGTGGAGGTATAATTGGTAATTTGGCTTAGATAAAAACGAAATCCGGCAAGGAATACGCGGTTTTGCTATCGTCTGCATTGATTTTGGAATGGGGCGATAAAAAATCCGACAGCACATGCAGTGACAAGTGGAGATTATCACCTCTGGCGACAAACATCTCAGCATGTCGCAGCGTGTGCTGAAAATGCGCTCCAGAGTTTTTCAACCTGTGTACTGGCATTTCAAGACCCGGTATTTGGGGTTCTCGATCAGGAAATAGCGCAGTCGATGATGGTATGATGGCCGCAAGACCCAAGCACAACAAACGTCCAGGGTTGAAGCATAAGACGGCAATCAACAAGACAGACTGCTGCCGTTTCGCTTGAGGCACTACGACCACTCAGCAACCAAACCATTAGGATAATCACATCCATTATTTCATACATTCGTACGATTTCGACCGAAAACTTTTATCATTTTTAAAACTCGCACCAAAAAATCGCGGCATCCGCTTTTGGTCGGGTCACAATAGTTGAGGTTGATTCAGTTTCCAATCTTCAGAATGAGTTGTGATTTGTGATAATTCCGAATGGTCGTTGTGGTTTGGTCCTAATCTCTAATCCCAGAGCGATCTAGCCATTATCTAATGCATTAACCTTTTCTAACCCATCCCAACATTGCAAGTCATCTTCGCACTTTGTCGTCACTGTATAGTTCCATTTCACACGTGCCTACTCCTGTTTCGCAGTTCCACCCATTAAAATTTTTCAACAAAACGCATTTTCCCCCCAAATTCTGATTCACACACCCTGTTTTTATGTATTTCCTCACAACCCTGCAGGTTTGCCCGTTTTTACCCATTCTCACGTCCATTGTTACCGCGTCCATGATTCGTCCACCCCTGATTCGCCATCACGTTGTTACCTCAGTCGTGATTGGCTACTTCCCATTTCGCCAGCGCAGCTTAGGCCTACTCATTCCTGATTCGCTAACCTATTCCTGTTCCGTCCATTTTCCCATACCCTGATATGCATATTCCCGCCGCCTGATGCGACCAAGAAACTTTTACAGAAAGTAATGTGGACAAAAACAAAAAAGAAAGACTTCAAAATAAAATATACCAACTTCAGGGCACGTATCCCTTAAGTTAATGGCCATATAAGAAACCTCAAGAAGAAACCGCAGCAGTCAGCAACTAAAGGATTCAACTCTCTCAAAAATGTGAACGCGTGGTAACCGTTGAAAAAGACTTGAAGCCACCGTGGATGGTCGTGCGTGGTCAGGCTGTGGAAAGAAACTGTGAGGGGTTTTATATTAGCAAGCTGGACTAGAAACCGAAAAATAGCTCACTTCGTGAACCATCTTGGCTAAGGACGAAAGGTTGGTGGCCATATTTTAAGCTACTCTAGTTATCGCGATTGAGGACCTACTTTATTCAGAGACAAGACTGAAAATATCTCGATTCTTTTATCGATTCGAAAGTGATCGTATCACGCTGTCATCCACTTTGAATGCCACGTGTAAGTCACATGACACTGGTCACAGAACTCGGAGCATCGTCTGTGGACTAGTCTCTTGGTACACCGTTCATTTTGAAAGCCTTGCATGCGATGTGACTCAATGCACGCAGCGGTATGAATCACCGATACAACCAGAAATTCAGGGACAACCAAGAGACCACTCCCGCGACTAAATCACTAGGACTATGGTGGATGTCACTTTTTCAAATTTTTATAATGAAACGACAAAAATGGCGTGAAAAACAAATCTCGTCTAAGACCGCGAGACACGTTGCGAGATTTCACGATGACAACTTCGAGCTGTTTTCTTATCCCAGTGATGCGTTAATTACTCAAGATATTAATTAGATATATGAACGATGACGAGTCATTGGAAACTTCCTCTGACGGATTGTCACTGATCAAGTCAAAATAGCCCAAAAGACTTTACGAATGACAGAGGAAACTTCCCGCATTTTTATTCGTGACANCGGTCCGGCGACCCTTAATTAGATTCCCAATCATGTTTTCGTCGACGTATAACCAGGGAGTTGTCACTCGCTGTATCTTGTCTCCAGGGGGATCAACTCACCAGATTTTTGTTCAATACGCAAAAGAGATGAATTATATAAGTTGTCGACAATTCCGTCAAAGGCTGCCGCTGTAACTCTAAACCTTTCGATTACAACAAAGGTGCCATGTTTGATTCTTATTCGGAACCATTGAAAAACAACTTTTTTATCTGCAGTGGGACGAAAATTCATTACATATGTGACGAACTGCTTTGGATTCCTAGCTTAATGATGTTCCATTCCTCAAGAAATTCTCTCCGTACCAAGTGGCCGAAAGTCGGTAAAGACGACAACGAACGATTTGCAAGGACTGATTCCGAATTCCCCGTCACAACCCATTCTCTGTCCGGCACCACCACCTGTCTCGCCGCGTCCCGCCATCCTCCCGCCCTGTGGCTACGATCGACCCAACTGCGCGCAGCCCTGCATTAAATAACACCCAGCGAATCTTCCCCATTACGTGAGTTATCCAGAGAGATCGTCAATATCTCGCCAACAATATTAATTTATACCACCCCATCAAATCTAAACAGAAACGCTCCCCGAACCCCTAACTAAGTTACCCTCACAATTACCCCAGCGTCTCCGAAACGAACGCCCGTATTAACAGTCAATTTTCGCGACATGACTATTTAAGATAGAGTTGATGTGATTAGTTTTCAATTGAGCCTCAGTTGCAAGTGGATCCCACTTTGACAAACAATTGGGCAATGTGGTAACTAGGTTACGGTGATCTTCGGGCGCGGGAGGTAATAATCGCTGACTGTAAAGTAATGGCGGCCATCTTGGATTTCTGCAACTCAAGGTGGAGGTATAATTGGTAATTTGGCTTAGATAAAAACGAAATCCGGCAAGGAATACGCGGTTTTGCTATCGTCTGCATTGATTTTGGAATGGGGCGATAAAAAATCCGACAGCACATGCAGTGACAAGTGGAGATTATCACCTCTGGTGACAAAAATCTCAGCATGTCACAGCGTGTGTACTGGAGATGCGCTCCAGACACTTTTTCAGCCTGTGTACTGGCATTTCAAGACCCGGTATTTGGGGTTTTCCATCACGAAATAGCGCAGTCGATGATGGTATGATGGCCGCAAGTCTAGGCCGCAAGACCCAAGCACAACAAACGTCCAGGCCAGGGTTGAAGCATAAGACGGCAATCAACAAGACAGACTGCTGCCGTTTCGCTCGAGGCACTACGACCACTCAGCAACCGAACCATTAGGATAATCACATCCATTATTTCATACATTCGTACGATTTCGACCGAAAACTTATCATTTTTAAAACTCGCACCAAAAAATCGCATCAAAAAACGCAGATGGCATCCGCTTTTGGTCGAGTCACAATAGTTGAGGTTGATTCAGTTTCCAATCTTCAGAATGAGTGGTGATTTGTGATAATTCCGAATGGTCGTTGTGGTTGGCTCCTAATCTCTAATCCCAGAGCGATCTAGCCATTATCTAATGCTTTAACCTTTTCTAACCCATCCCAACATTGTCAGTCATCTTCGCACTTTTCCGTCACTGTATAGTTCCATTTCAGACGTGACTATTCCCGTTTCGCAGTTCCACCCATTAAAATTTTGCAACAGAACGCATTTTTTCCCAAATTCTGATTCACACACCCTGTTTTTGTGTATTTCCTCACGGCCCTGCATGCTTGCCCGTTTTCCCATTCCCACGTCCATTGTTACAGCGTCCATGATTCGTCCACCCCTGATTCGCCATCACGTTGTTACCTCAGTCGTGATTGGCTGCTCCGGTAATCTGGTGTAGCTTCCAAAACGCTGATTCCTTTTTCGGCCACGTTTCCCATACCCCGATTTGCATATTCCCACCGCCTATCCCACCAAGAAACTTTTACAGAAACTAATGTGGACAAAAACACAAAAAGAAAGATTTCAAAATAAAATACACTAACTTCAGGGCACGTATCCCTTAAGTTAATGGCCATATAAGAAACCTCAAGAAGAAACCGCAGCAGTCAGCAACTCTGAAAGATTCAACTCTACCAAAAATGTGAACACGTGGTAACCACTCAAAAAGATTTGAAGCTACTATGGATGGTCGTGCGTGGTCAGGCTGAGGAAAGAAACGGTGTGATGTTTTTATAGAGCAAGCTGGAGAACTAGAAACCGAAAAATAGCTCACTTCGTGAACCACATTGGCTAAGGGTGGTGGCCATATTTTAAGCTACTCTAGTTATCGCGATTGAGGACCTACTTTATTCAGAGACAAGACTGAAAATATCTCGATTCTTTTATCGATTCGAATGTGATCGTATCACGCTGTCATCCACTTTGAATGCCACGTGTAAGTCACATGACACTGGTCACAGAACTCGGAGCATCGTCTGTGGACTAGTCTCTTGGTACACCGTTCATTTTGAAAGCCTTGCATGCGATGTGACTCAATGCACGCAGCGATATGAATCACCGATACAACCGGAAATTCAGGGAGAACCAAGAGACCACTCCCGCGACTAAATCACTAGGACTATGGTGGATGTCACTTTTTCAAATTTTTATAATGAAACGACAAAAATGGCGTGAAAAACAAATCTCGTCTAAGACCGCGAGACACGTTGCGAGATTTCACGATGACAACTTCGAGCTGTTTTCTTATCCCAGTGATGCGTTAATTACTCAAGATATTAATTAGATATATGAACGATGACGAGTCATTGGAAACTTCCTCTGACGGATTGTCACTGATCAAGTCAAAATAGCCCAAAAGACTTTACGAATGACAGAGGAAACTTCCCGCATTTTTATTCGTGACATTTTTAAAAAAATGGCACTTTCTTGGTTTGACGATAGGTATTAAGAGAGATGTTGGAAATATTAGTTTCTTAATTAGGTCTTCACGACGCTGACGGCGGTTATAATAACACTAGTCCATATCAAGCGTTTTTTATGTATGGTGGCTGGAAAAAATGTTGTGTTTACTTTGTGGGTTCGGTCGTCGGTATACTTTGCAACTTTGCAAAGCTTTCAGTTCGAGTCCGAGGTATTCATAAGTTGTGAGCAAGACTACGTCAAAGCTAGTACCTCTGTCCAGCAACGGAGCAGAGGACATTCTTAAGGTGCCCACAGGTTGACATTGCGTCCTGAAGCAACTGGCGGCAACTAGATTTCCGGCGATGGAAGCAACTCTTTACATCCACAAATCATCTCCGAGCATCAGGCCCTGCACTTTCCCCGCTTGATGTCGCCCTCAATCATGCTCCTTTTGACGAGAAGGTTTGCAATGCCGCCCTTTTTAAAGGGACAAATCAGAAATCCCTAAGAAGGACTCGAACCCGGGATTTTTCGCAGAAATTGGTCACAGATAGCCCCGAGCGTGAGGAAGTTGACAGAATTTTAGGCCTAATCGTTGATGAGCTGGCGAGGGCATGTCGGCCTATGAGCCGTCAAAAGTCGAGAATACAACCAAACTTGAGGGAGTTTGGACGGGAACAAGATACATGTTGTAGTGGAACGATCTCTCAGAAGAAAACCTTCGTCTACCTCCTCTTCCCAATGTCTCTGATCTCCATAGATCGGCATAGGGGTTAACTTCATAGCTAGCATCAAAATAATGTCATTTATTGCCGAAAATTGGCAAAGAATAGGATAAATTGTACGGTGCCCCGGCGAATATTACAATTAATTTTGACAACACAGCTATTTGGATGTAATTCTGTCGCTATTGGTTGCGGAGATGTAATAAACCAGAGACTTGGGTAATGAACCAGGCCGAAATCCCTTGGTGGTGTCAGGGTAAGGTGCTGGGAAGCGTGGTGGGACACAGGTTAAAGCGACGGGCTCCGTGTCGAAAGCCCCAAGAGTTCATCTCTAACCCTAGCGTACACTCGTCCCCAGTGTTTATTTAGCCATAGGTATAGACCCACTAAACACTGGCATGATTGGCGCCATAGGTGAAGGATCACCAATACCTCTGCTGTTGAGGGATCCAATCATAAGCCATCGTCACAAGTTTAACCGACGCCGCTGTAACACACTTTCTGATTGGCTAAGATACGTGTGCAAAATGTACACTCTTATTCATAGTCGTGGCAGATTCCCAGTGGGGGGATTCGCCGAATTAGACACCTGACGCCATCTATTGGTGATCTTTGAGGATCACATCAGCTGAAGCAGTTTCAGAGCGCGGGTAATATAGTGGGTAGCGGTTTGAAACCGCGGAAGGAATTTAGCCCTAGCGATGAGAACGGGGACAACTTACCACAAGAAATTCAACACCAGTAGATGCACCTCAGCAGTTTTGAAGAAGCCCGAAGATGACATCACCAATAGGCGTCACTAGTGCGTGTTAGATTTGGCGCCAATAGCCAGCCAATGTGTGGCCGGCTTTCAGGACCACTTTTGGGCCATAGCGACGGTGATCAGCCATGCCATTGGTCTCTCGATATGCTTTTAAAGCCTAGGTCACATATCCACTCCGGGGCCCGTACTGCAAGTAAAAACAGACATTTTGGCCAATTTCTACGGTGCCCAGTTTGATCCAGTCTAATTTCCACTTATCCATTGAGGCGATTTCGGCATAACTCATCTTAGATCCGTGTTTCAGTCTCTAAAACCCACAGCAAGCCGCTGGGTGGGGAAAATCGTACGGGGCCCGGTGGATTTGTGACCTAGGCTTTACGTGGACAGTGCTAGTGAGACATCTAAACGAGCCGAAGCCCTGCAGCCGAGGTTCAAACGTTCGGCTCATCAGCTGCAGTATACAGTTATTCAATCACACGAATGCAGTCAGAGAGAGCTGGTTGAACCTTTTAGACGAACAACAACAATGGATGTTAATGAGGACATGATTGGTACTGATGATAATGGACAATCAGTCTCGAACCGGGCAGGAAAGAAGAGAAGCGACCTCATTAAGCTCTGATTGGCTTAATGTCACAAATTTCATTTTTGATGGCACCAGCCGTGGCGCGTGTGCAGTTTCTGCCGAAGATGCATGGACGCTTGGATCCTACGTGTACATCTAATGCCAGGTACTCGCACTGGTCAAGAAATCAACACAGTCGGCAGGGGCGGATCCAGGCTTGGAGGGTGTTTGAAGATGGCGGATTCAGACGGCCGTTTAAAGGTGCTCTAGTTCGAATTTTACGGTTTGTTTATTTACATGGTTGATTATAATAGTTATTTTTCCTCGGACAGGTGGCAGCACCGTGTATACCAAAACATTAATGTTATCTATTTTTATATCTATCTTGATAAATATTCTTGTAACTGAAATATATTTTTGATTTTACGCTCAAAAACAAACAAAAAGTTGTGAGAGGCGACATTTAATTCGTTTTTATCTGATTTGTTAGTACCAGAAGTTGACAATAGGTGGCACACCGTAATGTTTACAATTCGAACTAGAGCACCTTTAAGGCAGGCATCCTGAGCATCCTTTTCTGTATGGGGATTCGTCCCCAGAAAATTTATGATCGAAATGCTCTGAGATGCGATTACTGGCCAATCCTGAAGAAAAGGTAGGGGTGATGGTGGTTCAGATGACCCGTCTGACCTTTTGGTGTGCGAGGGGCATTCAGTCCCTTTCGGACATCGCTAAAGACATGTGATGCAAGGTTCGGAAAGTCCCTAAAACGACCCTTCAATATGGTCCATCCCCGGACATTGTAAGATGCTACTCGGTAGAAACGAAGTAGGGACATCTCATGACCTCGGACATGCCGGAGGTCAGCCATTCACCAATCACCAGAATTGTGCTTAAAGTCGATTTTTCATCTGGGATTACGACCATTGTGAGTGGTAAATACGATTTTTCAGTGAGCTGATTGATTTCCCTTTAGCTGATTGGAACCAGTTACTTAATCAGGCCACAGCTCGGAATCGCTACTGGTCGAAGAATCAAGATATCTTCCACAACAAAAAATAACGTAGCCTATTCACGGGGCCTCGCAGAATGATTGAGATTTTTGCCACGTTGGCCAAAAATTTGACAAAAATTCGACATGACTGATTCATATCAAGAAGTCTTGGTCGCCCACTCTAAAAAACAAACGCTACAAAAAACAATGAACGCCGGTTTATCGCTACAAGTAGCCTTTTCCTCCTGAAACTAGGCCTGGGTAAAACACCCGTTCAGGACTAGCTGCTTCCTATCAGGAGCTCAGGCATCCCTCACAAGGAAAACAAATTATCCAACCTCTGTCAACGTCGACCCATCTCATATTCGCAGAAAAAGGCCAGTAACCTTTCAGAGAACAGTCTTCGACGCTCTCCACCACAGGAGGCGAGAATAGTTAAGAACTCTCCAAACCCGTGAGGCGCGTTTACCATCCAATTCCAGCGCCTTCATTACCCCTTGTGAGAAATTCATCCTCCAAGTCCTAATTTTCTCGACGGTTCCAATTTGAAACGAGTACAGATGCCCGCTATGCCATGAAAGCTTCATCAGAGTTACTGACTGGAAATTGAATTTTTGGCGGTGCGCGTTTGGTCATGGTTCCCTGAGCTAATCCTTTGCGAGAGAAATTGGTGCGAAGTTAAGCAGGAGGTAAATAATGGTTCTGGCTCTTAAATGATTAATATCTCATTTGTGGTGAAATGGCTCGCATTTATGATCGGTTGAGATTCATGAAGATTTGATCAGCAGTCCACATTGGATAAATGGATGGTGTGAGTGAATTACGGCTCCCTGTTGGGGTGAACGATGACTGGACGCTGCCCCGATGCTCACACGCAACGAGGTGAAGCTACACATTGACTCTGTACGATGCCACTACAGTGGAGGCTGGTTCTCCGATCATCTGTGGAACTGAAGTTGAGAGAGCAATGGACTACATGTATGTAAAGCACAGTTGCTTGAACTATCTTTTGAATTGGCTAAAGTTGAGAGAGTAGGCTACAACTGACGATCACAAAATACTGATGGACAGGTCCAAATATGGCCTGTCTTGGTAAGTTGGGCCAATGCTGTGGTCTATCAAAGAACACCGGTGCTCAACTATCTTTCGAATTGGTTCGAGGCGTAACCTGCGGACTATTTGACAAACGTGAAACAAGCCGAGTAGGCCTACACAATCACCGTTTATTCTGATGTCATGACCACGTTTTTTAGGTGAAATCCTCACGTCGTAGCTTTCAACTCTGTTCGTGATAACCCACTGAGAGCAATCAACAACTTGTTGAACGATCAGGCCCTGTAGTGTCGTGACGTCAAATGGAAAGCTATTAACAATATTGGTGACCAAGTAGGCCTACTTTCAATCAGTTTGAGGAAGTGCCCACCCAAGGACAATCACCAACGATTATTAGTAATACTAGTATTTCCGACTCGAATTACATAATCATTCTTTCCTATGTATTTCCGGCAAATCACCGTAATCATGAACCCAGGATGGTCAGTGGGCATGATTGATCAATGTACAGCACATCACAACATTATTGCCCTCCTTATATTTACAGGGCTGAATGTTCATATCGTCTTCTGGTTTATTTTTTCTGCAATATCCGGAATGGTCAAGAGGAAAAAAACATGACAATTAGTACCCAGACCCGAAATGGAAGTAAAGCAATTAGCTGGCGATAATAACCGCTCAACAGGACGGTGTTGATCGGAGAGTTTCCGTTCGTTAAGTGACAAATTGTTCCCCGAAGTTAAATGTCCACAGTGACAGTTCTTGGCAGTCCCCAGCATCGATGCTGTGGGCTAAAACAAATGATACCAGGATGGATGGACTTAGCAAACAGTTCTGTACCTACGTGTTCTTTAGGCCTACCAAAGAAGCTGGACACCGTTCCGAAAAGTATACCTCATGTTATTATTATATTATATTATTACAATATTTTTAGGTGCCCTTATCACGGATGTGCTCAAGGGCACCTTACACAAAGTAAAAACCTAATAAAAATGAAAGAAACATATTTAAGACAATTAATAAAACATATGACTAGGTGTTAAGATAAGCTTTTCTAAAAAGATATGTTTTGAGAGCCTTTTTAAAAGATGATAGTGTGGGGAGAGTCCTCATGGCGAGTGGTATGGTATTCCACAGGGTTGGAGCTGCCACATAGAAAGACCTTTGTCCCAGGCGTGTGCTTGTGCGAGGGATGTTAAGCAGCCTCTGGTCACTGGAGCGCAGCGATCGACCAGGCCTATACATGGATAGCATGTCAGCAATAGGGCCTATAGACTGGTGCCAGGTTGTTAATGGCACGATATGTGTGCACAAGGACCTTGAACTCGATCCTACATGCAACAGGCAACCAATGGAGATCGATCATGACAGGTGTGATGTGATCATGTATACAGAACGGCGCTAACACATTCGCAGCAGAGGTGGGACGTGCATCTCATAGTGGCCGTTACATTAGCGGGTCACTGCCCGTGTGATATTTTAGCCACAACAGTGTACAGCGTAGCCAATACGACACCTCGGGGTAAATATCACCACAGCCATTCCCGACCTCCTGTGGTAGCCAATAAGAAGCTTCGAGACAAACAACTCCACAGGAGTTGGACTCGTTCGTAGATTGGCCAATAGGACGCCTCGGGACAAACCACCACAGCCAGTCCCGACCTCCTGTAGTGGCCAATAAGAAGCTTCGATACGAACAACTCCACATGAGTTGGACCTCGTAGATTGGCCAATTGGACGCCTCGGGACAACCACCACTAGCCATTCCCGACCTCTAGAGTGTCCAATAAGAAGCTTCGAGACAAACCTCACTACAACCGTTTGACCTGGTATCGTAGGCAATAAGAAACCTGAGGACAAACATCACAGCCCAATCGCTCCATTTCCTGTAAGTCCGTTGATCTGTGAAGCAAGAATAATGCGACAAAATAAGACATATCTAAGACTTCTTAATGGTCTCTTGCCTCATTGACGCAGGCATTTACTGAGGAGAACGATCACGTGATTTCCGAAATCCATTTTTCATCTCTGCGTCCGTGAACCAAGTGAAACTTTCAACTTGGTCGGGGCAGCCATCAACTAGTAAATACGGCTGAAGTCGTGTTGGGTTCGATTCCCGACCGGACCCAAGAAAGGTTCCAACTTTCATCTTGTTCGGTGCAGCATCAGCTGTCAATACGTCGGAAATGTTGGGTTAGGCCAAGCGCACATGGACGGCAAATCTCAATGCGGTAGGGGTGTTTTCAAAGTTGACTGACCAGGTGTGACAGGAATCAGCGTCCTAGGAATGCAGATCCTCCAAACAATAGCCCGCTATTGTAAGGTTATATTCGAATGGTCGTGGTCTCTCTAGCCATATATTCTAATCCCTCGCTGAATAATAAGACCGGACTTTGATTCCAGGGGGACTTGGATTCCTTTCACACCTGCTCAATGACGAATCTAGCAGCGTTGGGTCAGTCAACTTTAAAAACACCCCTACCGCATTGGGCTTTGCCGTCAATGTGCGCCTAGCCATTCCCGTCCGGAGCCCAGAGAGCCTTCTATTCACGTAGAACGTTCGGACTCGTTCATTTACCATCCTAAATATTGCAGGAAGGACAACCTACTGGGCCACGTTTATTATTCTGTCGATGTCAGAGTAATCAAGCTTTCAGGAAGGCATCCAAGCTGTAACGATCCTCGTCGCCGATCAGTCAGTTCCGCTCCGAGCAACCGAAGCCTTTTTACTCCAACATAAAACAGTCGACGGCCATTGCTCTTCCTGAGAAAGACAGGCGGAACAATTGATATTTATGTGTTGTTAACCCTTGTTGACATCTCGAACTCCAGAATTTATGGGACGAGTGAGCTTTTTGTCTACTTACTGGACGAATTCCGTGAGTAGGTTCAAGTTTTGACTAATCTGCATTGGCAGAGGGATACAATAAAACGACGTACAGCAACTTTTACAGCAATTCGGCCCTCCTGTCAGAAATTGAACATACCCACGATGACAGTCACCAGCAAGGAATGGGGATCATAACTGTGATAGAGGGCAGCACACACTAATCAGGTCCTATACAATGGATGTCTTTTGTGTGGGAAATTGATCAGGACCTGAATGTTCCTTTCAATTCAATAGATTTAACCACTAGTGACACCTATTGAGGCAGCGAGTTAGGTTCGTCATTCTGAAGATCCTGCTCCCATGACCTGTAAGCATCACCATAAAGACAATTACTGTCAAATGTTTGTAATTAAAGTTAGCCCACGGAGGATATACCAGCCAATTCTTTGTACGATTTCTTAGAACCTTAACCAACCTTGAGAATGTTAGATGATCGAATAAATCAGTATCAGAAAAACATCCCAAACCGTTCAGTTCAATTCATGTCCAGCCGAGTTTCCCCAATCCAGTGGGACGAACTACCACTTGCGACTCGGACCGTTTCCGAACTTCTCCATGGTAGAAGACAGTATCACTAGGAATCAGGGGGAGTGGGGTTGGTGAAAATAACAGCTATACTATACACTACAATGAACATGTACTTGCTGTACAAGTTCGAGCTGTTACTTTTATCAACCGTGCTCCCACTGATCAGAAGTCGAGATACCGCCTGGTGGCGAACTCTGCCAGCCTACTGCAGTCGCAAAGTACATGCACTCAAAGGAGTCGAGGAAAGAAAGGCACTTTCAATATTACTAGAAATTCACCTAATGGACCATTTCATGAAAAGATTCATGAAGATTTGATCAGCAGTCCACATTGGATAAATGGATGGTGTGAGTGAATTACGGCTCCCTGTTGGGGTGAACGATGACTGGACATTGCCCCGATGCTCACACGCAACGAGGTGAAGCTACACTTGACTCTGTACGATGCCACTACAGTGGATGGTGGTTCTCCGATCTTCTGTGGAACTGAAGTTGAGAGAGCAATGGACTATGTAAAGCACAGTTGCTTGAACTATCTTTTGAATTGGCTAAAGTTGAGAGACTACGGACGATCACAAAACACTGATGGTCCAAATACATGTATGGCCTGTCTTGGTAAGTTGGGCCAATGCTGTGGTCTATCAAAGAACACAAGTGTTATATCTGCCAGTGTTTCTGTGGGTGAATGTGTCCCCTTATTGTTCGGGAAACTCTGGTAGACAGATCGACATGTTTCTCTGTGTGTCCTCTGTTGTCAAGTCGCCGCTTATTCCGTCAGACAATAGGAGGGGAACACTCACAGATGGGGAACACTGGCAGATGTTACACCGGTGCTCAACTATCTTTCGAATAGGAGCTGTCAGCGAGTTGACCACTAGGTGTCACTAGGGCCCAATTCAATGCATCTAGCGGACCCAGTCATTATCGATCGAGCAGCGATCATAATAGATTTCCTGTACATTTGGTCCGCTAAGACTGTGCTGCCATCTGTTAGCAATAAGCGCGGCTGACTGCTCCTATTGGTTCGAGTCGTAACCTGCGGACTATTCGAAAAACGTGAAACAAGCCGAGTAGGCCTACACAATCACCGTTTATTCTGATGTCATGACAACGTTTTTGAGGCGAAATCCTCACGTCGTAGCTTTCAACTCTGTTCGTGATAACCCACTGAAAGCAATCAACAACTTGTTGAACGATCAGGCCCTACTACCGCCTACTACCGCCGTGATGTGAATTTACAATTGTTCACCAAATAGGCCTACTTTCAACAGCTTGAGGAACTGCCACCCAAGGACAATCACCAACGATTATTAGTAATACTAGTATTTCCGACTCGAATTACATAATCATTCTTTCCTATGTATATTTCCGGCAAATCACCGTAATCATGAACCCAGGATGGTCAGTGGGCATGATTGATCAATGTACAGCACATCACATCATTATTGCCCTCCTTATATTTACAGGGCTGAATGTTCATATCGTCTTCTGGTTTATTTTTTCTGCAATTTCCGGAATTTCCGGAATGGTCAAGAAAAAAACATGACAATTAGTACCCAGACCCGAAATGGAAGTAAAGCAATTAGCTGGTGATAATAACCGCTCAACAGGACGGTGTTGATCGGAGAGTTTCCGTTGCTTAAGTGACAAGTTGCTGCCCGAAGTTAAATGTCCACGGTGACAGTTCTTGGCAGTCCCCAGTATCGATGCTGTGGGCTAAAACAAATGATACCAGGATGGATGGACTTAGCAAACAATTCTGTACCTCCGTGTTCTTTACGCCTACCAAAAGTATACCTAGAACGGCGTTAACACATTCGCAGCAGAGATGGGACGTGCATCTCATAGTAGTGGTGATTACATTTACCGGGTCACTGCCCGTGTGACATTTTAGCCACAACAGTGTACAGTGTAGCCAATACGACACCTCGGGGTAAATATCACCACAGCCATTCCCGACCTCCTGTGGTAGCCAATAAGAAGCTTCGAGACAAACAACTTCACAGGAGTTGGACTCGTTCGTAGATTGGCCAATAGGACGCCTCGGGACAAACCACCACAGCCATTCCCGACCTCTAGAGTGCCCAATAAGAAGCTTCGAGACAAACCTCACTACAACCGTTTGACCTGGTATCGTAGGCAATAAGAAACGTGAGGACAAACATCACAACCCAATCGCTCCATTTCCTGTAAGTCCGTTGATCTGTGAAGCAAGAATAATGCGACAAAATAAGACATATCTGAGACTTCTTAATGGTCTCTTGCCTCATTGACGCAGGCATTTACTGAGGAGAACGATCACGTGATTTCCGAAATCCATTTTTCATCTCTGCGTCCGTGAACCAAGTGAAACTTTCAGCTGGTCGGCGCAAGATCGGCAATCAATACTGCTGAAGTCGTGTTGGGTTCGATTACCGACCGGACCTAGAAAGCCTGCAATTTTCAGCTTGTTCGGAGCAGCAACAACTGAAACGTTGGGTTAGGCCAAGCGCACATGGACGGCAAATCTCAATGGGGTAGGGGTGTTTTCAAAGTTGACTGACCAGGTGTGACAGGAAACAGCGTCCGAGGAATGCAGATCCGCCAAACAACAGCCCGCTATTATATTAGAATGGTCATATATTCTAATCCCTCGGTGAACAATAAGACCGGACTTTGATTCCAGGGGGACTTGGATTCCTTTCACACCACCTGCTCAATGACGAATCGAGCAGCGTTGGGTCAGTCGACTTTAAAAACACCCCTACCGCATTGGGTTTTGCCGTGTGCGCCTAGCCATTCCCGTCCGGAGCCCAGAGAGCCTTCTATTCACGTAGAACCTTCGGGTTCGTTCATTTACCATCCTAAATATTGCAGGAAGGACAACCTACTGGGCCACGTTTATTATTCTGTCGATGTCAGAGTAATCAAGCTTTCAGGAAGGCATCCAAGCTGTAACGATCCTCGTCGCCGATCAGTCAGTTCCGCTCCGAGCAACCGAAGCCTTTTTACTCCAACATAAAACAGTCGACGGCCATTGCTCTTCCTGAGAAAGACAGGCGGAACAATTGATATTTATGTGTTGTTAACCCTTGTTGACATCTCGAATTCCAGAATTTATGGGACGAATGCGCTTTTTGTCTACTTACTGGACGAATTCCGTGAGTATAGGTTCAAATTTTGACTAACCTGCATTGGCAGAGGGATACATATGAAAACGGCGTACAGCAACAACAATTCGGCCCTCCAGTCGGAAATTGAACATATCCATGATGACAGTCACTAGGCAGGAATTCTAAAGATCCTGTTCCCATGATGACTTGTGAGCATCATCATAAAGACAACTGTCAAATGTTTGTAATTAAAGTTAGCCCACGCAGGATACACCAGTCAATTCTTTGTGCGATTTCTTAGAACCTTAATTATTAATGAACCAACCTCGAGAATGTTAGACGATCGAATAAATCAGTATAAAAAAGTATCCAAAACCGTTCAGTTCAATTCATGTCCAGCCGAGTTTCCCCAATCCAGTAGGACGAACTACCATTTACGACTCGGACCTTTTCCGAACTTCTCCATGGTAGAAGACAGTATCACTAGAAATCAGGGGGAGTGGGGTTGGTGAAAATAATAGCTCTTCTATACAATACGATGAACGTGTATATGTACTTGCTGTACAAGCTCGAGCTGTTACTTCTATCAACCACGTTCCCACTGATCAGAAGTCGAGATACCGCCTGGTGGCGAACTCTGGCAGCCTACCATTGCAGTCGCAAAGTACATGCACTCAAAGGAGTCGAGGAAAGAAAGGCACTTTCAATATTACTAGAAATTCACCTAATGGACAATTCAACCCCAATCACTTGGCACTCAGCACGTTACTTTCAGCATGCTAAAGAAATGTAAGTAACGGTCAAGTTATCTTACTTTACGACGTAATCTCCACTATCAATCTCATGAAATCGCTGCACTTTCATTAATGGATTTCGCCTTAGATTGATTGCACCGCGGAGTGAACTTCGTTTTCTTTGGCGAAGTGGGCTGATAATCGGCGTTTAAACACATTGAATCGGCGGAGGAGAATAGTCGGTGAAAAGGAAGGAAGTCAGTGAATGGGAAAAACATGAGGGACGTAATTTAAGTGCAGGATTATGTATAGTACGGTTTAAAATGTTGACAAACATAAACGGACGAGGTACGTCCTACGATTTTCATTTCAACTTGAAGGAGACTGCTAATCCCTTGGTAATCCCCCGGTCAAGATAACGTTTAAGTGAAATTGATGGATTTGCATTTCAGTCGAGTCCAAAATTAAAGAGATCGTGTCGACACGAGTTGAAATTAGAATTTACCGGGCCATTATATTGTGTACCATTCCTTTAAATGAGTTATAGTTAATCAGTATTTTGTTACATACATGTATGTCTTTATTCATAATGATACCCTCGGCTGCCCCCCTGCACTAGGCAATGCTGCTTCCATGTGGAAGGCAGGAGTAAGGACAAACATGGACGGACAGACAGACAGCACCTTTAAATCAAATTTAGAGTGGTGCAAAATACCTTCGGCAAAAGACGTCCGCGTATGACGTCACTTCTGCACATGCACAGAAACGTTTCAGAAAGTTTTTACAAAATTATCATCATAATCATCATTTTTCTTGCAGAGTGTGATGCAATTATGATATTGGTTGTGACCTGATGCCTTTTACAGGCCAATGACTTTGTTTTGTCAAGAATGTGTAACCACAACAAAAATAGGATTACGGCAATGCCGCCAGAGTTTTTCGTAAAAAGCGATATAACAATTAGTGATATTGCTGGGTGCAATAATTGGTCACGTCTAGGGGGCACTAGTTGTCGCGCTGATTTCTTTTACGTGGGATAACTATCACAATATGCAGATTACCAGCAAAGAGGTCACGAAGACTGTGCAGCACAAGCCGCCATGTTGTTTAAAAACGGGTAAATCCTGGGAACGAGGTTGCAATAATACCCGCGACGTCAAACTTGACAATTGGCGCTTTTTCCTGCAAAAACTAGCGTGAAAGATAACCTTTTACTGTATCTCACCTTACCGGGGAGCAATAAGCGTCATTAGGCAGCGCGCCTACAGTTCGACAACAACAGAGCCAATTTTACCATCGCGCGAATCTCTCACTCGGTGACAAATGCCAGTATCTTGTGTCAAAGACGCGCAGGAATGCCATGACAAAGACGGTGTCGTCCAAATTGCCGTTTTACCGGCGGAGGTAGCTGCGAAATCAATGATACTTCACAATCATTAATGTGATTTTATATAATAGCGGGTCGGTGTATTGGTTGTGTCAAAGCCGAAGAGAATAGAGGGGGATTTTCATCTCGTCAGCGTTTGTCACTCGACATGCCCCGAGTCGGGGGGTGAATTGGTGAGATACCTATCAAAAACTCATCAGTACTCTCCCAGGATTATCAAAAGCCGCCGCTATTGACGATAATATGACTAAATTGAGATGATCAACGTTAATACATTGTTCTTTCAAGGTTGAAACCGGCATTAATTCTGCCGGGTGGGTGATGCACAGCGGCGTGCTGCCTCTGACGTCATCGCTGTTCACTCTTATTTCAGTATAGGACCTTTTTTAGTTGGCCACCTGGTGGCCAAATTTGGAATTAAATCGTGCGGAAATTCGGCAGGCACGTAGAGGGCATCTAGATAGGCCTGCATCAACATAAAGTAGGACACATTAGGGAGGTTTCAACTATGATGCCGTCATTCCCATTTATAGACTGACCAATCAGAGACAATCCGGGTACGAGGTTGATAACGTTGGTCAACCTCGCACCAATCGATACCTGCTTCTGATTGGTCAAGTCAACAGACTTTTGAAATAGAATTTGAAAGGGGACACCCTGCCAACTTCCGGGGCTCAAGGTAGAGATATTGGTTGTGTCAAAGCCGAAGAGAATAGAGGGGGATTTTCATCTCGTCAGCGTTTGTCACTCGACATGCCCCGAGTCGGGGGGTGAATTGGTAAGATACCTATCAAAAACTCATCAGTACTCTCCCAGGATTATCAAAAGCCGCCGCTATTGACGATAATATGACTAAATTGAGATGATCAACGTTAATACATTGTTCTTTCAAGGCTGAGACCCATTAATTCTGCCGGGTGGGTGATGCACAGCGGCGTGCTGCCTCTGACGTCATCGCTGTTCACTCTTATTAAGACCGCCCTCACCTCAATGAGGGCGGTCTTCATTGGTTTTACTGAAGTTTGTGTCGCTCTCCGGAGATCCGAAATTTCGAATGGCTAAGGATAACTCGAAAACTAAACTTTTTATTATGATTTACGTCACAGGATTGGTTTTTCCTACCTACACACTACATCACTATTGATTCCCAATGTCATCCGCAGTGTAACTTTTGTTATTTTCATGATTTTTGCTGGCTGAAAATCCCCACTCACCAACCCTCACCATCGCCATCTGATGCACTGGCAAAATCAGAATTTCTAAATTCTAGTAGGTCTGCTTGTGCTGCGTGACGTCACTACGTTTGTTCTGTCTTGGGTGAGGATGACAGTGTATTAAATCTGTTATAGACGGTGAATCAGCTGTGCCTGGAGTGTAGTGTTCATGTGTTTAGTCTTGTTAGCTTATCATTTCGTTTTTGGTGTAGTTAGAAACACTTTTTGCATGTTTATCTCTTTAGAGGATTATTGAAATAGTTTGTCACTCCAAAATAGTTTTGTTTTGAGGTTGATTGTATTTCCTATATTTTTATTATTTGCACACAGGGTGTATCAGAATAAAAAAATACAATATTTCACTACGGTACTGATGACAGATAGTTTCGGGTTGGTGCAAAACCTGGCACTGGCAATGGCATTGGCATTCAAGAGGGGAACTGCTCACTTGCTCATCGGTCAGACTGACCTCACACGTCAGCTGTTGAGTTTACGGGACAGTCTGTGAGGTCACTTAAAGGGGCAGTGGGCTAGATGTCCTTGCCTTGTTGTGAGCTCTCTGTGGATTCATGTCCACAGATACCTTGTTCTAAGGCAGCATTTTATGCTTTAGAAACAAGTGCAGACTGAACCAGTGGGTTTCCGTTGATTGAAAGGCTTGGTTCATGGGTTTGCAATTGTGTACACCAAAATATGCAATTGTACACTTTTTTTAGGGAACTTTGCTCGTAATTTTACACCAAAATATGCGATTGCACACATTTTTAGGAAACTTCTTCCCCCAAAATTGAAAATGATGTAGGCAGGTCTGGATTAGCCAGCCGTTTTACTAGCCCTAATTAATGGCCATATGTAACACATCTTATTTGTTGTACTTAAAGGAGCTCGACGTGATCGTTAGACTGGTTCCCGGTCCGATGCAACTCACTCACGATATTCACGTCAGTACATATCACCGACAATAGGTGGCAGCACCGCAGGCGTCACGTGGATAGAGAACCAGTGAGTGAGTGTTTACAACTTGGACGTCCAGCTCATTCAAATCCATGCCACCCACTTTCTCTCACTACAAATAATATATCACAACTTATTTCACTGGCCACATCGCCAATGTTCACCAACAAAGATGAATTCTTCTATGACTTCAGATCATTCACATCACAACACACCACAGCTTGCCTCAGCCATACTTAAATCTCTAGGGCGGTCTTCAAATTGACTGTCAAGTCAATTCTAGTTTCAGTATAGGACCTTATTTTAGTTGGCCACCTGGTGGCCAAATTTGGAATTAAATCATGCGGAAATTCGGCAGGCACGTAGAGGGCATCTAGATAGGCCTGCATCAACATAAAGTAGGACACATTAGGGAGGTTTCAACTATGATGCCGTCATTCCCATTTATAGACTGACCAATCAGAGACAATCCGGGCACGAGGTTGATTATGTCGATCAACCTCGCACCAATCGATACCTGCTTCTGATCGGTCAAGTCAACAGACTTTTGAAATAGAATTTGAAACGGGACACCCTGCCAACTTCCGGGGCTCAAGGTAGAGATGGGAGTATACAATGCATGCATATCAACAGCCAACCGATGGCCCGCCGTAATGTCGTCTTTTAAGAACGTATCGCAAAAAAACTAGAAAAAAAACTACTCATCTCAACAAAGGGATGTTATTTAGGAAGAGAAAGCTAATAGATTCCAACTCTCAACTCTTTTTAAAAGATTAGAGAAAGCGCATTAGCGATCTAGTATCACCTTCCCCGGGCACAGGGGACGTTTTTTGCAAATTACCCTTATCAACAATGGCCGCTGATTGTGAGTTTTTACTTTCACAAAGGTGCCCTTCGTTATCTTCAGACGCCCGTATGTTTGAGTCACCCTAGCCAGCCAAGCCGATGGTTGGTTTTCCGAGGTCTGGGGGCTTGGCTGGGTGGAATAACACGCGTACAAAAGACTGGGAGATAATGAAGATAATCAAGACGCAGAATTGACCAAGTAGCTGATGATGGAATTGACACGATAACTAGAGCTATTGGTTTATCAAAGGGCGACGATACGTATCGTAGAGCTATTTGCAAATCAAAAGCCGCATTTGCGTATCGTTGATGAGCGATGGCTTCTCTGAAAAGTCATTCGGTGGAACCGATGAAGGAATGAAGAAATTCAAGGTTTGATCGCTAAGTTGTTGACAACTCTTCGGAGGCAAATCTAAATCAGCCATCACGCGGCTAAGATCTGACTTCATCGCAAATGTTTATCCTGATCCCGAGAAAATCTCAGGTCAGCCTATCGCGTGATGTCTGCTATGCCTGCATAAAACTAAGAGAGGAATAGAAAAACCATCGCCTTGTAATGGTTCCCCATGGAGCTGTCGGTCTTGAGAATAACGAGTCGGTTTGCCCGAACCCATAGCATCGCGTGACCACGGTAATCCCGTCACCTCCGTACTGTCAAGTATTAAGTTTATGAATATCGGCCCGTGTTAGTTCTATGGCTGGCATTCCTGAAAGTTAGCAGATACTTTTACTTACAACTTGCACAGCGAGGTCTAGTGTAAATGTGTAAATGTACGACAAATCTTGAAGTAAAAGCATTTGCTAGCTTTTATGAATATCAGCCGATGTCAAAATGCATAACAAGAAAAAATATTGCATTATGGAAAAGCAATGAAAGACTAGTTGTACTGAAGTCTATTTATAACCCCGTGTTGTCATCTGATTGGACGGAGCATCTCATGCCAATTTGCATATTTTAATGGCGGACAGATCAGTAACCTCGTCCCAGGGATCGTTTGCTCCTCGTCGTCGGTGACGACCTCAAATACAAGAGGCAATCCATGGGGACAAGGCTGTAACCGTCATACTAGCAAGGAAAAGAAACATGTGGTCCGACTGCAGTCAGACTGGTTCCCGTCAATGCTGCACACACATCCGTGGCGCTCCAACGGACTTGAAACGTACGGCCTAGTTTGGTGTACGTCTGTGTAGTTCTACAAAGCGGCGCAAGATGTCGCTTTTTGTATCTCTAATGCAGCTTCCCGTTCGAAATCCCCCTCAGCGTCCTAATGGAGGTATCAATGCCCGTACCGGACACGGCAGTGCCTAATACCCTGGCGCTAGCCTGATCTAACATACACGGCTGAAAGCTCTCTCAACAGACGCTAATGGAACGCTAATGATCTAAACCTTAATCACGGAAGGAGCGCAAGTCGGCGCCACTTTTAACGTTATGGATTCATCAAATGGAATCAAGAAGACAAAGGCGAATGAGCACCGCTCACAGTGCTGAGACCTGTACACGCTTCTCTCTCCATTAAATGACAAACATTATGACATTAACCTTATGTAAGAAATCATCGGGACGCGTGTTTATTTATAGCGGACTGATGCAACGGATGCACCATCAATGAAAACGGATGCAGATTAAAAGATGTCTATTAAGGACTGAAATGGACACGATATTGTTCTCGTGAGCGGTTTCAGCGTAACTTGATCCGAATTTGTGAACGATATGTACTGTGTTGTATACGTGATATCGCGGTCAGCTGGACCGATTTATCAGATGATACTAAGAGAACTCCCGGACTGCACGCGCGTCTTCCAGCAAAGCGAACCAATCCTCTTACGCGGCTTAATGCGCTGGATGGAAAATATATGTCGTTCTCTAAAAGCCATTTTCAAATAATCGAATCTACTCTTGCGTCGTTTTTATCTTGTTTGTAAGAGCAAGTCACGGCAAACATTAAAACATGCACTCAGCGGCATATCTTAGTCATGACAGATGGGACGAGGAGTTTACGAAAACTACCGAGGATTTTGTCGTGGAAGTAGTGTGTCACTCTAGACGTCATTCCACCAATCCTCATGTTTGGGGAAGGGGAGGGTGTAGGCCAGGGACTATAAATGTAAAATGTTGCATTATCCTCAGAAACTAGGGAGGTTTCGCAAGCGCCCGGTTAGGCCCTACGACGACGTTTATCTATTGTGTGGGTATACCCAAACAATAGATAAACGTCGTCGTATGGCCTAACCGGGCGCTTGCGAAACCTCCCTATTATCTGAACTATCTTTTTTGAAGATGGGGGTTTGGCCTAGAGGTTTAAGGCGTGCTGCCCTTTAGTGCTAGCGATTGATGCCTTATGCGAGGGTCCGCGGGTTCGAATCTGGAAGAAAGACGTGATGAAATAGGAACCCGTTTCTATTTTCATATCCATTATCCTCAGAAAGTTACAGTTATCATCAGAATCTCCGGTGTATCCCAAATCATCTTCTCATACGTTGAATTGGTAACGTTGAAGAAGATAAATTCCCACTACATTCGTCCCCAGTTGCCCATAGGTAGGCCTATAGACCCACTAAACACTGGCATGATTGGCGCCAAAAGTGAAGGATCATCAATAGACGGTGCTGTTTGACGAGGGATCCAATCATAAGACATCATCACAGGTTTAACCGACGCCGCCGTAACACACTTTCTGATTGGCTAAGATACGAATACAAAATGTACACTGTATATTCATACTCGCGGTAGATTCCCAGCAGGGATTCCCCGAATCGGACAGCTATTACGCCGTCTATTAGTGATATTTTGAGGATCGCATCAACTGAAGCAGTTTCAGAGCGCGGGTAACGTAGTGGGTAGCAGTTTGAGACTGCGATAGGAGTTTAAAATTCCCACATGAAACGTAGCTTATACAATGCAATGAAGGCCCACCCGAAGCAACACTCAACTTTTCTCAGTGGGGACTTCAAATGTGTGTGACTTCCAACAACCTGCCTCAAAATAGAACCCAAAAGTAGTTGAAAACCCATATAAAACACAGGAAAAGGCTTTGTTGGCAAAATGTACTTTCCTGAGATAATCCCATAAAACTGCCAACTATTATCATCGCATCCTTTGTCTTATAGTCTTTATCCAATAATGCATCAACCAGGTTTCTCTCTCTACCTAATCCAATCAGCATCAGATCTTCCTACAATGGAAGATAACTGCTGAATGAGATGTGGTATACAGGGTAGCTCAATAAATGGAACTGGTAAGTATATGGAAATGATAATAAGCAAGAAGTCAATCTCCAGAATTCACGAATTTTCGACCCCAACCGGGGTCTTTTTCAAGTGGAACTTTACAATCTGAAACTCTAGAATAGACTAGACTAGAATAGAGTCTATTCTAAAGTTCCACTTGGAGAAGACCCCGGTTGGGGTCGAAAATTCGTGAATTCTGGAGATTGACTTCTTGCTTATTATCATTTTGTGTGTCGATTTTGTGCTATTCTGTATCTTGGTAAGTATATGGAAGAGGCCATCTCAAGCTACACATTTTCCTCAAGCTAGTCTCAGTTCCTTTTATAAGGCTACAATAAACATTTTGATTTGATTTGATTTGATTTATTATAGAAGCTGTCAATCAGTTGACCAATAGATGTCACTACGGCCCAATTCAATGCCAAGCGGACCCATTTATGGTTGACTGAGCACCAATCAAAAGAATTTTCTTTTGTATTGGTCCGCTAAAACTTTGCTGCCATCTTTTGGCAATACAATACTGCTACTGTTGGATGGGGTATTTTTCTTAGCCTTGCAAAGTTAGGCAACGAGGTACAAGACACCACGGCTTACTACTGTCCCATACGACCGCCTATATAGCCTATATGGCCCAGGCTGGATTCGGGACCCGCTGCGACGTGATAACTTCTCGGTTATCAGGACTCCAGGCAGCAGCAGCAATCCCTTCTATAGTTACGGACGACTGATCAGAGTTGTCCGGTCAGGAAAAGAAACATTTTCCAATCTGGCTTTTATGTCACGCACGTGTCACCATGGTGTCATCTGCTGACTTGCTGCCAATGGATCACTCTTTCACACCACACCTGGCCATTCCCAGCAGCTTGACTCCGTATCTCCAGGCAGCCTGGACCCATTTATCGGAAAGAAGTGAAACACTTTATAATATAGACACAAACCGATTCAGCTGGCTTTCCATTAGCATGGAGTCGCCGGTCGATCATCACACGCATCGGAAATCGCCGAAAGAACCCGAGTATCGCCGAGCCCGCAAAGCAGACTGATCTCAGCCCCCCTCCGTTCCGTTATGACGCAGACGCATCGGAAACTGGCGAAAGCACCCGAGTATTCCTGAGCCCACAAAGCAGGCTGATTCTTCAAGAATCTTTAATAGTCCCGTCCTTTACATAATTTTATGACCACCACACGCACCGGAAACTGCCGAAAGCACCCGAGTATTCCCGAACCCGCAAAGCAGGATATGATTCTTCAAGGATGTCCGATCCTTTACATAATTTATGGCTACCAGACGCGCCGGAAACTACCGAAAGCACCCGAATATCCCCGAGCTCGCAAAGCAGGCCGATTCTTTAATCCGAATCCCATCCTTTACATCATTTATGTATCAATTATCACTGTCAAGTTCCTGTTAATACCGGCTTTATGAGTGTCATGAATATTCAATAGGATGCCTTACATACATTGAAAAGTGCAAATTGGTTTTAGACGCGATCAATAGTGGTTTCAATTGAGTTAACGTGGTCTTTAAACAAGTCTGATGGGCTTTAGCCACTTCATTACTCCGCCGGCGCTCACTGCTGGTCCAGCAACCAATAGCATTATTACGAGAGAGATAACGCTGTTTGGGAGAATTTCAATGCTTTCTGCTCAAGAAGAGAAGCCAGAACGAAGATGCAACGGTAAAGTGCTTTTCAGAATGTCCAGTCATTTTTGCACTCCTTTTACCTTGCAATGGAACCTAACCACAAACCACAAATGGGCCAGTTACGTGTGCATGATTGCATGATTATCTTGAATGAGAGTCATCATGGTCATAGACCTGAACAAGGTCCTTTTAGAAGTCGGTCAACCGTGAATGACATGCACACCTAATTGGCCAATTTGTGGTTGGTGGTTAGGTTTTATTGCAAGGTAAAATGAGTGCAAAAATGACTGGACATTCTGAAAAGCACTTTATTCGACACCGTTTGCAGAATAATCATAAGAATAAACGAAGTCCTGATTTCCACAGTAAACGATGAAGGTGAAAATGTGGGGCCGTCCAGCGTAGACGCTTCCTATTCGTACAAATTTCGCGATGCTGCTCAACAACAGTACCATATCACATGGCTACCGCCAGAGTGAAGCTGTTGCCACCCATAGAATAGAAGGATTGGCCACTTCATCGATAAGCAAGATAGGCTAGGCCCAAAGGCCTTACCAAATTCATGGCGTGTTTGGCCTTGAGCACTCCTTCATGCCTGTAATCTACCAGGCGTATTGTACCTCAATGGGGAGCCTAGCCCACCTCCTCAATAGGTGTCACTAGTGGTTAAAACTATTGAAATGAAACAGACATCCCGGTCCTGATCAATTTCCCACACAAAAGGCGTCCATTGTAGGACTGGGTTTCGGTGTGCTGCCCTCTGTCGTAGCTAGGATCCCCATTGTTCGCAACTTGTTTCTAAATCCTGGAGGAACTTACCATGAACTGCATGCCTGGCGTGACTCCACTGGTGATATCCCAATGCATTGATTCTATGTGTAGACTCACGCCTGCGTGCACTGTACATAACTCGGCACCGGGGGAGGCCAGTTGAATTCTCTTCAGTTTACGATCTTCGCGATGAAGTCAGCCAAACTGCGTCTATCATTCCGATCACGTTGAAGCCTCCTTGCACCAAAAACCTTGCAGGACTCAGTCAACTCCTGAATGATTTGAACAAACCGTTAATTCACTTTGACAATGTCTTAATTTCCGTGACGACAAATCGAATTCTCGCTCTCAAGATCAGCAGATGGACACACTGTCGTAATTCACCGATCGTTGTTGATTCGGCCAAAGACAAATACGTTTGGATCACGAATTATCTCCTTCATTTGACCAATAATAAGTCCTCCAAACAATAGAATCAAATGAAGAAATTTAGTGGAAGCTGGACATTCTTTGCTCTACTATAGGCCACCTGAATCCGAACAGCCCTTTCCCAACTAAAAACTCGATCATGACTTGGGTCCATGCATGTTCCACGACCGCTACCAGGCGGTAGTGGAAGACTTTTCTTTGGACGAACCCGACGTCACACTACCTTGGTCGTGGTCTTCTTGTAGACTTTTTTAGCTCACAGACCAGGTGCAACGTTTTTCAGTGTTGCCATTTTTCTGTGTGATTCCCATTGTTCGGAGCACACTGGGAAACGGACTCACTGTTTCTCTGTGTGTCGCCCATTGCAAGTCGCCGCTTATTCCGTCAATCTATTGTAATGTCACATTGGCACACCCGCCGAACTGAAAAACGTTACACTCGGCTGACCTCTTGTCACTGAACTATGCTGGTGTTCTCACAAATAAGAATGTTGCACAACCCTCGGCAGCCAGTGTCATGGCTGACTGGCTTTAGCTGACACAGTGAAAGAGCTACTAGTGAGGTTTCGCTACCGCCCGGTTTAGGCCCTACGACGACGTTTATCTATTGTGTGGGTACACCCAAAATGTGGCACTGATTCGGTGATGACCGTGTGGTCTGCCTTGAAGACATCCCGGTGTCTGTATTCAAAACCATTGTTTCTCTACCCGGTTTCCCTATCAGAAGCTGGGTGTATTACTTGGCCGTGCAACTAGAATTCTGACTCTAATATATGTCAATCGAATACAGCTTTACAAGTTTCTTTTCTGACTCGAGGAAGCAAGATCAACCGCCCCTTTGGCAATCCTTAAACTCCCGATTAATTCCTTGTGCAAACCATCAAATTTCTTTGACAAATTATTAATTTCCGTCCCACAAAAGACAAACACAACATTTCAGCAGTTCGCAGACGACGTTCCTTAGAATTTCACTTTTCTTCGCGTCATCATCAGCGTCCAATCAGAAGCGTCACATTCCAACATCAGTGGACAACAAATCACGTGCATTACTGCACGTACTGTATTGATATTCTGATCCATGTTGACATGAACCGACTAAGATTCTGAGACAACATTCAGCACTCAGTCAGATCTTAGTTAAACATTAATTTTCACTTATCAAAGGTCTTAATCAGGCTTAATCTGATTAGTCTGGCTCCTTCACGGAAGGGAGCCAGAAGTTAAGTAAAATGGACTAGCGTGGTTTTGGAGTAAAGCCGCTTGCTTCTGTGTGTCGGTAGGACTGCCGAATGAACGCTCTTGATGGAGAATGCTTGTCGTAACTCTCGATCACATCATTATCTTCAGATCCGATAACTCACTCGCCGATAACGGGGTCATCTATTTCGATCGAGGAAACGCTATCAGTGGAACACCAGTTGGGGAGTGTGGACATCGGGATATTCGTCATTAACGCACTGTGGGTTAGAGGGCCATGCGGCAAAACCGACTGGGAAGGACACCAGGGATGAAGAGTGAGACTAGATGATTTTTACGGCCAGACTCGGGCGAGATTCCCGTCTGATCGGCTTCTCTGTCGCCTGTTGGTCACGACAGCGTATTTTCCACCACGGCGTGGCGCTCATTGCACAGCTACGAGTCAAATGAGCGGTCTCGGCCTTTCAAACGGACCAACAAAGTGAATGAGCGGTCTCCGCATTTCAAACGGCCCAACAAAGTGAAAATCACACAGTACCATGGCGCAGAGCCCGAAGGCGTGTTGTCATGCTTTGGAAACATGGGTCAACAACCGCTGTAGCAGGGAGAAGAATGCTCTTGAGCCGTGATCCTAACACAGTTGTCCTGGTGATTGAGGCAGCGTTTTTTTCTCGGTGAAAGGACGCCAAGATAGGCCTACCTGGTAAATCATAGATGTATGTATGTGTGCGGTCATGTTCTGCCCCTAACTACCAAATCTGAAACAGACCCGAGGCTGACATTTTCAGCCTTTTTCAGCCCAAATTGAAGTCTCGCGAGATCTAGAGTACTAACTACTGTGACATTCACGACAACCTCCTGCGCATGCCTCGCTTGACTACTTCCGGTCATCAATGCTATAATATTCTATTTGGACCTGCTGCGGAGACAGATTCAAGTATTTACGAAATGACGAAAGTGAGAGTGTTAGTTTATATATATATCAGTTATTTATTTAATGATTCTTTGACAGTTAGATGGCTTTTTAACACAAAAACTGAACAGAAATATACAAAATCCATTAACCAAATAATTCTGTACTGTTACAAACCAACTTTGCCAGAAAGGACCTTATTGGAGAAACATGCATACATCGGTGTCTCGTGGTAAATTCACAAATAAAGGCAAGAAAAAGGCGGCACGCGGCCTTGATGACGTAACGTGACGTATATACTACGTCCATCGATAAATTTCTCTCCAGCTATAGAGGAGATAATTGATTTCTGTGTGGTGCCAATTCACCATCTGGTGCCAAGTGCCAACCAGAGCAATTTTAACAAAATAATACGAAATAAAAATAAAGAAAAATGGCACCGAATTGGATCTGTAAGATCAGTCAGCACTTTGACGTGTTGGCAGAAACAAATGGGTGAAGGAGGGGAGAGATTTCACCTCTTCTCTCACACCCCTCAATTCGTATTTCGTCATGACGTTGGATAGAAAGGGAAGAATTTTCAGAAGGGTTCTGGTGTCATGACATTTTTATGCTATACTCGTATGAAGATGTAGGACTCTATACCAATAATCTGGCAAAGTTGAGTTGCAACAGTTTTTACCTCATGACAGACGTTCACCGTATATCGTGTGTGCAGAATACGAAAAAGACTGATTTCCGCACGCCAATGGTAAATCTAGTATCTCGACCTTTGAANGACTATGGTAACAGCTATACCCTACACTATACTCTACTCGGGCCGAACAGTTTGTGCTGCGTATGGTTAAGGCCAGTTAATTTGACTCCTGTTTTCTTCGGCCCCTTTGGGTTGTTCGGCCCAAAACTCAACAATGGTCAAAAGTGGAGATACTCCATTTTATCATTAGAGGCAGATTTCGAGTATTAATGGATACAATGGGCGTAAAGACCCTCTAAACACAAGAAATGGTGTTAGCAAGTCGTGCATGAGTTTACAAGGTTCGGCTTAAAAAAACACTTTTAGTGAGGTTTCGCAAATCTGACAAAACAGGAAGTAAGATATACGAAATTGACTTCATTTCCATGACGTATTTATGTATTTCAGGAGATGGTTGGTACCACAAACATCGCCTGCTCAGCTGCTGCCAGAGCGTCTTTTAGAGTGTGACGTTAGACCCATAGAGTTACGGTGTATATTAAACTTTGTAATTTATCTTTCGTTTCCACGGTGTATATTAAACTTTGTAATTTATCTTTCGTTTCCACTTCGTAAAAATTGAAGATGCACCATACAGTAAATCTCTCAGTCTTACATGATATGCTAAAAGACGCACTGGCAGCAGGGACATTTGTGGTACCAACCATCTCCCGAAATACATGAAGTCCTGGAAATGAAGTTGAATTTCGTATTTCGTACTTCGTGTTCCGTCAGATTTGCGAAACCTCAGTATTAAATGGAATTGCCATGTTGTGTGTCGAGATATTGGCGTACGCCTATGTAACAGTATGATGTAATTATTCCATTAAATAAAATACATGTACATGAAATTCAACCTGAAACCCATGGCTTGAAGATATGAAACTTTTGCGAATACATTGTACATGTAATACCTCCTTAACTTTGGAACTCTTTTATAGTCAAACTATTAAAATGACTGGTACAACCTGGATCAGCATTATTGCTATCAAAACATGGTGAACGGCACAAAGATACAACTCAAAGTCTTTCATTTAGGTACCTTGTCACAAGGGCCTATATATTCTTACAGGTCCGTGCTACAAATAATATCAGAAATATACCACAGATGCTACTAATATAAGTGAACCTATGCTTTTCTCATTGTGGCTTCAGGCATATGGCAGTCGTGCCAAGGTGATATTTCAACGGTAGGCGATTTCACCTCGGAGTGTGTAGATGTATACAATGGCACGCCAAGAGCACGATCGGGAAATGAACGACGTTGACTAAAGCTTTCGTTCAAATCTCACGTAAGAAGTATAGTCTGGCCATTCGAATTCACTGAGTAGGCCTTCACTCGGTATTGGCTGCAGCAGACCCTTCTAAGGGCCGTATGCTAGGGTCGGACTTAGCCACACTTTCATTGAAGTCTTACTTTTCTCAATGCTTCAAGCAAAGAGAAAGTCTATTTTCAGCAATACATGTCAATGACGTGTACTTAAGGCAAAAGTCCGACCCAAGCATACGGCCCTTAATCTCTTCGCAGGCATTTGCAGGGAGACCCAATCCTTTGAATTTCATTCAGCACAAAAAGATCGGGGTTGGTCCGTTGCAGCCAATGACCAGCCACTGAATTCGAACCCCACACCGACGGACTTCATGTATATCGTACAGAGTCAAAGCATGAACCGAATATTGGAGTGAGATTTAGGTATCGACGAGGCTTGCTAATGGAAAGTCAAAACAAAGTGGATTTTGGCGCCATATTGTGACTGACCCAAAATTACACGACAGGCAAGTGATGAGAGTTATGCAAGTCCAGGAGACAGAATCGGGTGTAACTGCACCAACGGATATAGACGGTTTCGAGGAAAATGGCCGCCCTATTGTTATATGGCGTTTGTTTTGGCTTTTTTTGCGAACACGTGTACTTCTGGCAAAGTTCTATCTCCAAAATTAGCCAAAATATTCACACCAATTGTCTGGTACATGCACTGCTGTGTTCATGAAAGTGAAATCTGCATTTAGATCCCGAAACCGAAGTGTTATTTGAGAGAAATTAGGCCGTGAAAATTTGATGAACGGGAATGGCGCGTGAAAAAACCACTGTAGTGTTACTTTTTGTAGTGTGTGCCACAAATAAGTGTTACGTAAACGCACAAATGATGGCAACGTCAATAATATACAGTTATCAACAAAATACTCTCGAGTATTCAAAGATTCACGGTTGCTCGGTATCACAACAAAAACAAAGGATAATGACGGAAATATCCGATGACGTACGAAAACTAACGAGATTAACCGAATATATCCGGAAATTCACGAAAATGACTGGTATCACTTGGCACCAAAATAAAAATGTCTCCGCTTCTTGTGGACCAACTAAACTGATGCCCCAGGGGTCACTCCAAGGACGCAGTTGGTCAAAATATTCGTAGATAATAAGATTGTATGCATAATGAACAAAATCGGTATACTAATACATAGATAGATGGGTATATAGCTAAAGGGGCGGTATATTTTCCATGCACCTTATCAATCCAAATGACAAGTGCAAAATCAAAACGCAATGTAGTGCACGGAAAGTGCATAACCATCAAACCTCTATTGGTCACAGTGCAGATACCAAACAGAAATATAGGTTACAAAGAAAATGGTGATATATTCAAGAGAATAGGGAGGTTTAGAAATCAGACGATAAACATAAGCTTTACGACAATGCTATTTTTCATACTACAAATTAAGCAGATTTTATATTGCATTTTCGGTACAAAAATAACGTCGTCGTTAACGTTTACGTTTATCGTTTGATTTTTTTAACCTCCCTAATATCTGTCAACAGGCCAACGTCAGTTCGGGAAGTTCTTGCAAAAGCGTCAGGTAACATGTCAACCAAGCCAAGTGCAGACCTCACACGTACAAACGACATTAAATGTACAGAGTATGCCCGCAGCTGAGTGGAGAGAGATATGACAAAGTGTATACAGAAGTATAAGGCCTAATGCATGCTTATTCAAGCCGGCACAGCCTAATAATCATTGGCATGCAACAGCAACTCAATAAGCTACCTCCAGTGAATATTCAGTTTGACGTTTGATTGTTCTAGGTCTTAGAGTTATTCCTATGAGAAGATTCGCAAGATTTTAGACAAAGTGTGCACAGTATAATACGAATGCGTCTCCTTGTACCCCAAAAGGGAAGAATTACAAAATATATTTGATCACTTGAGTTCCTTAGCTTCGGACAAAAAAGGAAGATCATATGCGTAGTGGGACTGTACACAAATGCAAAGGCGGGGGGGCAAGTGGCGCCCCCTTATGCCGCAAAAGTATGTTTTTGCCATGACTGTGTTTTCAGAGTGTGCGCCACCTCTGTGATGCATAGCGGCGCCCCCTCCAACAACCTGGATTCGCCCCTCAAATGCATGACAATGGCCGCCGTAACCTCGTCCCCAACTGAATGCCTCGTAGATTGGTTCCACATTTTCCTCTAGAACTTGACACTGAGACCGGTACCGTCTGGCGTCATTATCACGTGATCGGCCGAAAGGCAGCGGATGCAACCAATCACCGCGTTTTCTTTTGACTGCTTTCGGCCGGATCACGTGATAAAGCACGACAGGCGATACCAATCGCATATAGTCCTAGCGGTGAAATCTGTAACTAATCTATCCTCTAACGTTAAACTTTCTCGCCACCAGAGGGCTTTCTCGTGAGATGATGACGCAAAATTGCTTGTTATTGGTAAATGGTAAGTCGGCCTTATTCCCCATGGTTTTCGTCCTATCCAAGCAGGGTAAACTAAGGCCTATGCAGGCCAGGAGCACACCAAAACGCGAGAGTGCAGGGCCCGGTTGCACGAAACTCACGACAGCGCTATCTTGCTGTTAGCGCTAACTTGATGTTAAATGACGTAAAAGAACAATGGATTTTTACGTCATCTAACATGAAGATAGCGCTAACACCAAGATAGCGCTGTCGTGAGTTTCGTGCAACCGGGCCCAGGTGACAGTTCATTCTTTGACGTGAAATCGCTGGCGGACGGCAACCTCGTTCACTTCCCCATGATAAATCAGAATTGCATGTACTACAGGCATTGACCATGAAGACGAGGTTACGTGTGTTACAACTCCGTCGACCTGTGAGTATATTTGCATTCACTACGCACAACAAACAAGGCAATACAACGGATTCTCTGAACATAACCATTCGCGGTGCATTTTTGAGGATTCGTGTAAAGTCGGCAAGAAATACCCTTCTGAAGCAGTTCTTTGGGTGCGACAACAAAAATTTTTGGTGATTTGGTGAGCATTGCCTTTATTATCAACATACATGTACTACGCATGTCCGCAGGACCTCTCTGACATCACATCCCGTTGACAGCCACCACCGCCATAAGACCAACCTCGTCATCAGGATTTTGGTACGCTCAACAATCTACTGTCGCTCACAGCAAAGTACCAAGGTGCAAGCCAAGAGTACGAGGTTGCCACCTAGCGGAGGATCGTGGTACCCTTCCAATGTGTACGCCGCCATTTTGCAGAATGATAGCTGTTTTCGAGCCGGTTACAGTAATTCAATTTACGGCCATGAGGGCATCTTTTTGAAATACACGTGCATGTACAATGTATAAAAGATCGAAATGGTCGTGTGCTTGGAATCTACATGTAGTGTACTAAAAGTCGTTGCGTCTGAAGTAATACGATGATTATGGATACTGATGACGCGTGTGTGTGTCTTCTGAGTGTAGGCTTGTCTCGGTGACGTCACGGTGAGATATCTTTCGGGATGTCGGGGTGGCGCAGTGGAATTATCCGCCCCTCCCACCAATCAGGTCACGGGTTCGATCCCTAGGCATTCAAGTGGCTTCATGAAGTAGAGAGGGTCATCTCTCCTGATATATGTGTCTTCAGAGTGTTTCCAGAGTGTGCCAACCTCTGTAATGCGCAGTGGTAGCGGCGCCCCTTCCAACAAGCTTACTAGTAATTCGCCCCTAGGTTTCCTCCGGTGGCTCCGGTTTCCTCCTACAGATCGTTAATATCGCCCAGTATTGTTTGCTGAATAGCTATAATGCCCTACAGGCGCTTGCACTCCTGAAATTTATACGCATGTACTAGTAGTTACATTTATCTTTCGCGGAAAGACACTGACGAACTTACTTATTTTCGGAGGTATCAAAATAAATTCCTAGCTATGTCACGAGTGGATGAACGATTTCAACCCAAAGGTGTGAAAAGTCAAGCCCAAGGTGTCGCGTCCTCCGTTCATGTGTAAATTACGTATTTGGGTTTACCGTGTGTGTAGGAAGTCTGGCCAGCGCCGTTGCATTTATCAGATTATGTAAATGGATTGATGTTGAGTCAGGAAGTAGTAAAGTGGGCCATATGGACAGACCTTTAAGCCGTGGGTGTCGACGAAAACGCTGCAGGCCTAGGTGGGAAGCGTTTTAAGTGGTATGCGTTATGATGCTTTTCAGACTAACAGTGACAAAAGGAAAATGGCTTGGAAATGACTGAAACTAGGCCTTGAGCCGGGTTTACATAGCGGTATACGGTATATGGACACGCTGGCGAACAATGGCCTAACAAAGGGTCCATAACCATAAAACCTTTGTTCGCCCGCGTGTCCGTATACCGTATGTAAACTCGGCCTAGGCCTAGCGAGAAGATATGCTGTGCCGGCGTGTCTGTATGCCGTGTAGCTCTAAGTAATCGCAGCCTAACGCCACACAGAACACCAGCCTTCGTCTACATTTAGCAAGATTTGCACATTAACCCTGTCACTGCCACGACACCTTCTGTCAAATTTGAAAATCTGCGCAAAAACTGATAAATATCTAAATAATTCATTGGAAGGCTGCCACTGAGTACATTTTAATAAATACTCATGCGACATAGTGTCCGAGTCCTTTGAAGATCACGTCTATTTTCATGTTTTTTTAAAAACTGAGCCAAGATACCACCCTGCCCAATCGTGGCAATGGTTGAGGGCCCTAAAATTTGGCGCCCTTACCTTCAACAAGAAGGGTGATAGCAGGAACTGGGTCCATACCAGCTGGTGTGTGTGCTTGCACCTCCTGGGTACACTAAATGAATGGATTACGCCAGTGAGTCTAGGATTATTTGGTCCGGGATATGTGGAACCTCAGCATACTGTGTCGGTAAGATAAGAAAACACGTATAGGGTAGGACATTGGTAATGGAGTAAAGTCGGCATACTCACCGATATGCGAAAGGAGGTTGTGGGTATGACACTTTGGAATACAGAACGAAGCAACCATTGGATGTACATGAAGGTGACGCGTACAGAAAGATGTATGCGGAGTCACCGGGCCGAACAGGTGGCAGCACTGTGCATTACCAATAGATGGCGCCAGTACCGTGAATGCGGACGATAAATTGGTTCTCAATCTCACCGGTAGGACTTAAATTGGTCCATTTTCACGTGATTGGGCGGAAAGCAGCCAATGAAAAACGTGTTACTTACGATTGGTTGAAAAAACATTGATTGTTCTTTTGTTGAATGAGACCGACCAATCAACGCGTTTTAGACGCCGTTTTTCAGCCAATCATGTGATAATGGACGACAGGCACTACCAATCTCCGTTTTACTCCTACCGTTGAAATCGGGAACCGATCTTGGCAGACGACAGTCAAAGTGAACGTGCTACCCTTCGGTGACGGAAGGCATTTTGAAAACACATTTTTTTCTCGAGTCTCAGAACAGTTTAATTGCTTGATGTATATCTTTCGGTCAGTGTAGTCAGTGCTTCTAAATGTTGAATAAATGATTTGGAATACATTGACGATTTCACGTCCATCAACACACATTTTGGTGACAGAGGTTGCTGTCTGACCTGAGTGGTATAAGTTGTTTACCTTATCAATTAAATGATAAAAAAATGTAACGCTGAAAGAGTCCCCAACCAATCAGCAGCCGCAAATATTTTTGGGGCTTTTAAAATGAGGAGGGATTGAAGAAACAAGTTGTACGAAGACGAATTTGAAAGGAAATAATGGATTTAGACGTGTAAAATAGGAATATTCTCAGAATTAGGTGATTTTACACAATTTGTTTAGGCAACAACGGTTGATCTTAGCGCAGTTTGAAATAAGGAAGATCCGCTATTAATTTGAACGCCACCGAAAATTGGTAGCAGTTTCCGATTACGTTGCATTACAGTTATGGCTGCTACCATCTTTGAATAAAATGGCAATGTTATTTCGCCATGAAATACGATTCCCATCACAACGGTTCAGCGAGTTTTCATCGCTGTTTTACGAGTAAAACAAGCATTTTTGTCTCGGTTATGTCCGTGCAAATACATTTCATTGAGCTAACACCTTGGCAGAATAGTTAAATCGGCTATGTTTTGAACCAATTTGTGTCGTCTTACAATGCGTACACTCGTTTAGACAGGCAGTCTTACAATGCGTACACCCAGTTTTGCAAATTCCCAATTTTTATAAGTGTTATCGCATATTACGGGTCAATTATTGGTCATATACCTGTATTACAATATCAGCTTCATCTATCTATGAGTTTACTTTGGGGTCGATGCCTATTTAGTAAGTTAAGATGTGTCGTCTGCTAGACAGGAAGCTCTTACAATGCGTATCCTCAGATTTGAGTCACCACACTGATTCCACCTCATGTTTGGGGAAGGGTGTAGGCCAGGGACTAATGTAAAATGTTACATTATCCTCAGAAAGTTACATGTACAGTATCATCAGAATCTTCTGTGTATCCCAAATCATTTTCCCATACGTTGAATTAAGATAAATTCCCACTACATTTACGTACATTCGTCCCCAGTGTTTAGTTGGCCATAGGTACAGACCCACTAAACACTGGCATGATTGGCGCCAAAAGGGAAGGATCATCAATAGACGGCGCTGTTTGACGAGGGATCCAATCACAAGCCATCATCGCAAGTTAACCGACGGCGCCGTAACAAACTTCCTGATTGGCTAAAAACGTATACAAAATGTACACTGTATATTCATACTAGCGGCAGATTTCCAGCAGGGATTCCCCGAATCGTACAGCTAACGCCGTCTATTAGTGATCTTTTGAGGATCGCATCAACTGAAGCAGTTTCAGAGTGGGTAGCGGTTTGAGACTGCGGTAGAGTCCAAAATTCTCACAAGAAATGAAACGTAGGTTTTAATTACAATGAACGTTTACTGAGCAATCAATTGCATCAAGTCTGTTACGAAGCAACATTCAACTTTTCTCAGTGGGGACTTCAAATGTGGGTGACTTCCAACAACCTGACTCAAAATAGAACCAAAAGTAGTTGAAAACCCATATAAAACACAGGAAAAGGCTTTGTTGGCAAAATGTACTTTCCTGAGATAATCCCATAAAACTGCCAACTATTATCATCGCATCCTTTGTCTTATAGTCTTTATCCAATAATGCATCAACCAGGTTTCTCTCTCTACCTAATCCAATCAGCATCAGATCTTCCTACAACTTGGAAGATAACTGCTGAATGAGATGTGGTAGACAGGGTAGCTCAATAAATGGTCCTGGTAAGTATGGAAGAGACCATCTCAAGCTACTCATGTTCCTCAATAGGAGCTGTCAGTCAGTTGACCAATAGATGTCACTACGGCCCAATTCAATGCCAAGTCTATGTCTATATGTCTATGTCTATGTCCAAGCGGAACCATTCATGGTTGATTGAGCACCAATCAAAAGAATTTTCTTTTGCATTGGTCCGCTAGAACTTTGCTGCCATCTTTTGGCAATAAGCGCGGCTGATTGTTCCTGTGTTGGATGGGGTATTTTACTTGCCCTTACAAAAGTAGGCTTCGAGGTACAAGGTGCCACTGCTAACTGCCCCGTGCGACGGACGTGAGGAGCCAGGGATGACTACTCCCATATGGCCCAGGCTGGATTCGAACCCGTGACCTGCTGCGATGTGATAACCACTCGGCTATCAGGACTCCAGGCAGCAGCAGCAGCAATCCCTTCTATAGTTACGGACGACTGCTCAGAGTTGTCCGGTCAGGAAAAGAAACATTTTCCAATCTGGCTTTTATGTCACGCACGTGTCACCATGGTGTCATCTGCTGACTTGCTGCCAATGGATCACTCTCTCACACCACACCTGGCCATTCCCAGCAGCTTGACTCCGTATCTCCAGGCAGCCTGGACCAATTTATCGGAAAGAAGTGAAACACTTTATAATTATAGACACAAACCGATTCAGCTGTCCTTCCATTAGCATGGAGTCGCCGGTCGATCATCAGACGAACCGGAAATGGCCGAAAGAACCCGAGTATTACCGAGTCCGCAAAGCAGGCTGATTCTTCAAGTATCTCTGTCCCATTCTTTACATAATTTATGCCCACCAGACGTACCGGAAATTGCCGAAAGCACCCGAGTATTCCCGAACCAGCAAAGCAGGATGATTCTTCAAGGATGTCCAACCCTTTACATAATTTATGACCACCAGACGCACCGGAAACTGCCGAAAGCACCCGAATATCCCCGAGCTCGCTAAGCAGGCCGATTCTTTAATCCGAATCCCATCCTTTACATCATTTATGTATCAATTATCACTGTCAAGTTGCTGTTAATACCGGCTGTATGAGTGTCATGAATATTCAATAGGATGCCTTACATACATTGAAAAGTGCAAATTGGTTTTAGACGCGATCAATAGTGGTTTCAATTGAGTTAACATGGTCTTTAAACAAGTCTGATGGGCTTTAGCCACTTCATTACTCCGCCAGCGCTCACTGCTGGTCCAGCAACCAATAGCATTATTACGAGAGATATAACGCTGTTTGGGAGAATTTCAATGCTTACTGCTCAAGAAGAGAAGCCAGAACGAAGATGCAAACGGTATTCGACACCGTTGGTAGAATATTTCATAAGAATAAAAGAAGTCATGATTTCCACAGTAAACGATGAATGTGAAAATGTGGGGCGGGCCAGCGTAGACCATCTTCGATGGTCGAAGGCCGATCTGCTCACCACTACGTTACACCGCACATCACCCTTCGAGAAATTGACCGGTCCACGGCGTATGTGCCGCCTCGAGAAGAAGAGGCCAATCAGAATCGGTGTTGTAAAATTTGAATCGTGGTACAAAGAGTTGTAGCCGAAGACCCGATATAAAGTGTCATATGATTGGTCGACTGGTAAAGTTGGCATGGTGCCAAGATACGCCGCCGACTGGTCTATTTCTCGAAGGGTGATGTGCGATGTAACGCAGTGGAGAGCAGATCGGCCTTCGATTATCGAAGATGGCGTACACGCTTCCTATTCGTACAAATTTCACGATGCTGCTCAACAAGTATACCAGTACCATATCGCAGTGGCTACCGCCATAGTGAAGCTGTTGCCAATCATAGAATAGAAGGACTGGCCACTTCATCGATAAGCATGATAGGCTAGGCCCAAAGGCCTTACCAAATTCATGGCTTGTTTGGCCTTGAGCACTCCTTCATGCCTGTAATCTACCTGGCGTATTGTACCTCAATGGGGAGCCTAGCCCACCTCCTCAATAGGCGTCACTAGTGGTTAAAACTATTGAAATGAAACAGACATCCCGGTCCTGATCAATTTCCCACACAAAAGGCGTCCATTGTATAGGACCGAGTTTCGGTGTGCTGCCCTCTATCGTAGCTAGGATCCCCATTGTTTGCAACTTGTTACTAAATCCTGGAGGAACTTACCATGAACTGCATGCCTGGCGTGACTCCACTGGTGGTATCCCAATGCATTGATTCTATGCGTAGACTCACGCCTGCGTGCACTGTACATAACTCGGCACCGGTGAAGCCAGTCGAATTCTCTTCCGTTTACGATACTTCGCGATGAAGTCAGCCAAACAGCGTCTATCATTCCGATCACGTTGAAGCCTCCTTGCACCAAAAACCTTGCAGGACTCAGTCAACTCCTGAATGATTTGAACAAACCGTTAATTCACTTTGACAGTGTCTTAATTTCCGTGACGACAAATCGAATTCTCGCTCTCAAGATCAGCAGATGGACACACTGTCGTAATTCACCGATCGTTGTTGATTCGGCCAAAGACAAATACGTTTGGATCAAGAATTATCTCCTTCATTTGACCAATAATAAGTCCTCCAAACAATAGAATCAAATGAAGAAATTTAGTGGAAGCTGGACATTCTTTGCTCTACTGTAGGCCACCTGAATCCGAACAGCCCTTTCCCAACTAAAAACTCGATCATGACTTGGGTCCATGCATGTTCCACGACCGCTACCAGGCGGTCGTGGAAGACTTTCTTTGGACGAACCCGACGTCACACCACCTTGGTCGTGGTCTTCTTGTAGACTTTTTTAGCTCACAGACCAGGTGCAACGTTTTTCAGTATTGCCATTTTTCTGTGTGATTCCCATTGTTCGGAACACACTGGGAAACGGACTCGCTGTTTCTCTGTGTGTCGCCCATTGCAAGTCGCCGCTTATTCCGTCAATCTATTGTAATGTCACACTGGCACACCCGCCTATAGCGGCCTATCCACGTACAATATTATTGCACAATATGAGGATCAAAATGGGCAATATTATTGCCAATCTTTCTCCCATCCATAATACCAGAAGCACATGACACCCATTTTTGGCCCCATATTGTGCAATAATATTGTACCGTGGAAAAACCGCTTAACTGAAAAACGTTACACTCGGCTGACCTCTTGTCACTAAACTGTGCTGGTGTGATCACAAATAAGAATGTCCCACAACCCTCGGCAGCCGGTGTCATGGCTGACTGGCTTTAGCTGACACCGTAAAAAAGTGAGGTTTCGCTAGCGCCCGGTTAAAGGCTGATTCATACTCCGTCCGGATTTTGCGCCGACTATGATCAATTTCACTGCGTATGCACATTCACGTCGTGGAAACCTGCGATCAGTTTCCAGCGCTTGACGGTCCGCATGCGAGTACGAATCAGCCCTTAGGCCCTACGACGACGTTTATCTATTGTGTGGGTACACCCAAAATGTGGCACTGATTCGGTGATGACCGTGTGGTCTGCCTTGAAGACATCCCGGTGTCTGTATTCAAAACCATTGTTTCTCTACCCGGTTTCCCTATCAGAAGCTGGGTGTATTACTTGGCTGTGCAACTAGAATTCTGACTCTAACAATCGAATACAGCTTTACAAGTTTCTTTTCTGACTCGAGGAAGCAAGATCAACCGCCCCTTTGGCAATCCTTAAACTCCCGATTAATTCCTTGTGCAAACCATCAAATTTCTTTGACAAATTATTAATTTCCGTCCCACAAAAGACAAACACAACATTTCAGCAGTTCGCAGACGACGTTCCTTAGAATTTCACTTTCCTTCGCGTCATCATCAGCGTCCAATCAGAAGCGTCACATTCCAACATCAGTGGACAACAAATCACGTGCATTACTGCACGTACTGTATTGATATTTTGATCCATGTTGACATGAACCGACTAAGATTCTGAGACAACATTCAGCACTCAGTCAGATCTTAGTTAAACATTAATTTTCACTTATCAAAGGTCTTAATCAGGCTTAATCTGATTAGTCTGGCTCCTTCACGGAAGGGAGCCAGAAGTTAAGTAAAATGGACTAGCGTGGTTTTGGAGTAAAGCCGCTTGCTTCTGTGTGTCGGTAGGACTGCCGAATGAACGCTCTTGATGGAGAATGCTTGTCGTAACTCTCGATCACATCATTATCTTCAGATCCGATAACTCACTCGCCGATAACGGGGTCATCTATTTCGATCGAGGAAATGCTGGAACACCAGTTGGGGAGTGTGGACAACGGGATATTCGTCATTAACTCACTGTGGGCGAGGTGCATGCGACCGAATGACTGGGAAAGACGCCAGCGATGAAGAGTGGGGACTGCAATGCTTTTTTTTACAAAGTGATCCTAGTTACCGCCAGACTCGGGCGAGATTCCCGTCTGATCGGCTTCTCTGTAGCCTGTTGGTCATGACAGCGTATTTTCCACCACGGCGTAGCGTTCAGTGCACAGCTACGAGTCAAATGAGCGGTCTCGGCCTTTCAAACGGCCCAACAAAGTAAATGAGTGGTCTCCGCATTTCAAACGGCCCAACAAAGTGAAAATCACAGAGTACCGTGACGCAGAGCCCAAAGGCGTGTTGTTATGCTATGGAAACATGGGTCAACAACCGCTGTAGCAGGGAGAAGAGGGCTCTTGAGCCGTGATCCTGACACAGTTGTCCTGGTGATTGAGGCAGCGTTTTTTCTCGGTGAAAGGACGCCAAGAGAGGCCTACCTTGTAAATCATAGATGTATGTATGTATGCGGTCATTTTCTGCCCTAACTACCAAATCTGAAACAGACCCGAGGCTGACATTTCCAGCCTTTTTCAGCCCAAATTGAAGTCTCGCGAGATCTAGAGTACTAACTACTGTGACATTCACGACAACCTCCTGCGCATGCCTCGCTTGACTACTTCCGGTCATCAATGCTATAATATTCTATTTGGATCTGCTGCGGAGACAGATTCAAGTAAAACCATTTACGAACTGACGAAAGTAAGAGTGTTAGTTTATATATATATCAGTTATTTATTTAATGATTCTTTGACAGTTAGATGGCTTTTTTAACACAAAAACTGAACAGAAATATACAAAATCCATTAACCAAATAATTCTGTACTGTTACAAACCAACTTTGCCAGAAAGGACCTTATCGGAGAAACATGCATACATCGGTGTCTCGTGGTAAATTCACAAATAAAGGCAAGAAAAAGGCGGCACGCGGCCTTGATGACGTAACGTGACGTATATACTACGCCCATCGATGAATTTCTCTCCAACTATAGAGGAGATAATTGATTTCTGTGTGGTGCCAATTCACCATCTGGTGCCAAGTGCCAACAGAGCAATTTTAACAAAATAATACGAAATAAAAATCAAGAAAAATGGCACCGAATTGGATCTGTAAGATCAGTCAGCACTTTGACGTGTTGGCAGAAACAAATAGGCGAAGGAGGGGAGAGATTTCACCTCTTCTCTCACACCCCTCAATTCGTATTTCGTCATGACGTTGGATAGAAAGGGAAGAATTTTCAGACTGTTCTGGTGTCATGACACTTTTTATATACTCCAGTGTATGAAGATGTAGGACTCTATACCAATAATCTGGCAAAGTTGAGTTGCAACAGTTTTTACCTCATGACAGACGTTCACCGTATATCGTGTGTGCAGAATACGAAAAAGACTGATTTCCGACCGCCAATGGTAAATCTAGTACCTCGACCTTTGAAGAGCGGGGGGATGGTTGACTATGGTAACAGCTATACCCTAAACTATACTCCACTTGGGCCGAACAGTTTGTGCTGCGTAATGGTTAAGGCCAGTTAATTTGACTCCTGTTTTCTTCAGCCCCTTTGGGTTGTGTGGCCGAAACTCAACCATGACTAAAAGTGGAGATACTGCATTTATCATTAGAGGCAGATTTCGAGTATTAATGGATACAATGGGCGTAAAGACCCTCTAAACACAAGAAATGGTGTAACAAGTCGTGAGTTTACAAGGTTCGGGTTACAAAAGTATTAGTGAGGTTTCGCTGATCTGACGAAACACGAAGTACGAAATACGAAATTGGACTTCATTTCCATGACGTAATGTATTTCAGGAGATGGTTGGTACCACAAAACCGACAGCTGCAAGAGTGTCTTTCAGCGTATGACGTTAGACCGATAGAGTAACGGTGTATATTAAACTTTGAAATTTATCTTTCGTTATCACTTCTTAGATATGAAGTGGAAATTTAAAAACTGAAGATGCACCATAACTCTCTCGGCCTTACATGATATGCTAAAAGACGCACTGGCAGCAGGGACATTTGTGGTACCAACCATCTCCCGAAATACATGAAGTCCTGGAAATGAAGTTCAATTTCGTATTTCGTACTTCGTGTTTCGTCAGATTTGCGAAACGTCAGTATTAAATGGAATTGCCTTGTTGTGTGTCGAGATATTGGCGTACGCCTATGTAACAGTATGATGTAATTATTCCATTAATAAAATACATGAAATTCAACCTGAAACCCATGGCTTGAAGATATGAAACTTCTGCAAATACAGTGTACATGTAATACCTCCTTAACTCTGGAACTCGTTTATAGTCAAGCTATTAAAATGACTGGTACAACCTGGATCAGCATTATTGCTATCAAAACATGGTGAACGGCACAAAGATACAACTCAAAGGGCCGTATTCTAGAAGCTTCCTCAAGTCTAAGGTTTACCTTCAGCTATTGTTTGCAGGGCAAAATACAAAAGCTTAAAGTGGACCTTAGAGTTAAGGAGGCTTCTAGAATACGGGCCAAAGTCTTTCATTTAGGTACCTTGTGACAAGGGCCTATCTTACAGGTCCGTGCTACAAATAATATCAGAAATATACCACAGATGCTACTATTATAAGTGAACCTATGCTTTTCTCATTGTGGCTTCAGGCATATGGCAGTCATGCCTAGGTGATATTTCAACGGTAATGTCCATTTCACCTCGGAGTGTGCACTCTCATGTAGATGTATACAATGGCACGCCAAGAGCACGATCGTGAAATGAACGACGTTGACTAAGCTTTCGTTCAAATCTCACGTAAGAAGTATAGTCTGGCCATTCGAATTCACTGAGTAGGCCTTCACTCGGTATTGGCTGCAGCAGACCCTTCTAAGGGCCGTATGCTAGGGTCGGACTTAGCCGCACTTTCATTGAAGTCTTACTTTTCTCAATGCTTCAAGCAAAGAGAAAGTCTAACTTCAGCTATACTTCAGGCAAAAATCCGACCCAAGCATACGACCCTTAATCTCATTATTTGCAGGCATTTTCAGGGAGACCCAATCCCTTGGATTTCATTCAGCACAAAACGATTGGGGTTGGTCCGTTGCAGCCAAAGACCAGCCACTGAATTCGAACCCCACACCGACGGAATTCAATGCAATGTAGGCCTATATCGTACAGAGTGAAAGCATGAATCTATATTGCCGTGAGATTTAGGTATCGACGAGGCTTGCTAATGGAAAGTCAAAACAAAGTGGATTTTGGCGCCATATTGTGACTGACCCAAAAATACACGACACGCAAGTGATGAGAGTTATGCAAGTCCAGGAGACAGAATCGGGTGTAACTGCACCAACGGATATAGACGGTTTCGAGGAAAATGGCCGCCCTATTGTTATATGGCGTTTGTTTTGGCTTTTTTTGCGAACACGTGTACTTTTGGCAAAGTTCTATCTCCAAAATTAGCCAAAATATTCACACCAATTGCCTGGTACATGCACTGCTGTGTTCATGAAAGTGAAATCTGCATTTAGATCCCGAAACCGAAGTGTTATTTGAGAGAAATTAGGCCGTGAAAATTTGTAAACAAACAGGCGCCATTTTCCTCGAAAGGGTCTATTCAGCCGGTGTACAATGCACTGATGAACGGGAATGGCGCGTGAAAAAACCACTGTAGTGTTACTTTTTGTAGTGTGTGCCACAAATAAGTGTTACGTAAACGCACAAATGATGGCAACGTCAATAATATACAGTTATCAACAAAATACTCTCGAGTATTCAAAGATTCACGGTTGCTCGGTATCACAACAAAACAAAGGATAATGACGGAAATATCCGATGACGTACGAAAACTAACGAGATTAACCGAATATATCCGGAAATTCACGAAAATGACTGGTATCACTTGGCACCAAAATAAAAATGTCTCCGCTTCTTGTGGACCAACTAAACTGATGCCCCAGGGGTCACTCCAAGGACGCAGTTGGTCAAAATATTCGTAGATAATAAGATTGTATGCATAATGAACAAAATCGGTATACTAATACATAGATAGATGGGTAATTAGCTAAAGGGGCGGTATATTTTCCATGCACCTTATCAATCCAAATGACAAGTGCAAAATCAAAACGCAATGTAGTGCACGGAAAGTGCATAACCATCAAACCTCTATTGGTCAGTGCAGATACCAAACAGAAATATAGGTTACAAAGAAAATGGTGATATATTCAAGAGAATAGGGAGGTTTAGAAATCAGACGATAAACGTAAGCTTTACGACAATGCTATTTTTCATACTACAAATTAAGCAGATTTTATATTGCATTTTCGGTACAAAAATAACGTCGTCGTTAACGTTTACGTTTATCGTTTGATTTTTTAACCTCCCTAATATCTGTCAACAGGCCAACGTCAGTTCGGGAAATTCTTGCAAAAGCGTCAGGTAACTTGTCAACCGAGCCAAGTGCAGACCTCACACGTACAAACGACATTAAATGTACAGAGTATGCCCGCAGCTGAGTGGAGAGATATGACAAAGTGTACAGAAGTATAAGGCGTAATGCATGCTTATTCAAGCCGGCACAGCCTAATAATCATTGACATGCAACAGCAGCTCAATAAGCTACCTCCAGTGAATATTCAGTTTGACGTTTGATTGTTCTAGGTCTTATTAATTCCTATGAGAAGATTCGCAAGATTTTAGACAAAGTGTGCAAAGTATAATACGAATGCGTCTCCTTGTACCCCAAAAGGGGAGAATTACAAAATATATTTGATCACTTGAGTTCCTTAGCTTCGGACAAAAAAGGAAGATCATATGCGTAGTGGGACTGCACACAAATGCAAAGGCGGGGGGGGGGGGCAAGTGGCGCCCCCTTATACCGCAAAAGTATGTTTTTGCCATGACTGTGTTTTCAGAGTGTGCGCCACCTCTGTGATGCATAGCGGCGCCCCCTCCAACAACCTGGATTCGCCCCTTAACTGCATGACAATGGCCGCCGTAACCTCGTCCCCAACTGAATGCCTCGTAGATTGGTTCGACATCTTCCTCTAGTCCTATCCAAAGAGGGAAGGCATATGCAGGCCAGGAGCCACCCAAAAACGTGAGTCGAGAGTACAGGCGAACGTATCATTGTTTGACGCGACAAACTGCTGGCGGACGGCAACCTCGTTCACCTCCCCCATAAATCAGAATTACAACAGGCATTGACCATGAGGACGAGGTTACGTGTGTTACCACTCCATACCTGTGAGTATTTGCATTCACTACGCACTACAAACAACGGATTCTCTGAACATAACCATTCGCGGTGCATTTTTGAGGACTCGGTGTAAAATCGGCAAGAAATACCCTTTTGAAGCAATTCGTTGGATGCAACAACAAAATTTTTGGTGATTTGGTGAGCATTGCCATTATTATCAACAAACTACGCATGTCCGCAGGACCTGTCTGACGTCACATCCTGTTGACTGCCACCACCGCCATAAGATCAACCTCGTCATCAGGATTTTGGTTCGCTCAACAACCTCTACTGTCGCTCACAGCAAAGTACCAAGGTGCAAGCCAAGGGTACGAGGTTGCCACCTAGCGGAGGATCGTGGTACCGTACCAATGTGTACACGTCATTTTGCAGAATGATAGCTGTTTTCGTGCCGGTAAAGGGCTCCGCACACTAGCGACTAAAATGGGGCGACTACCGATGCGACTATTACGTCGCCTGCGATATTTACCTTTGAGATGGATCAGTGATGTTTTCCACCACATCACTGATCTTCCAAGGAGGCGTTTGTCGCAATCAAGTCAGCAAAAATTGTAATAACTGAAAATATGTTAGTCGCTTCGGTGGTCGCAAGGCCGGTCGCCTAGAAAATCGCTCGAAAAATCGCTGGTGTGCGGAGCCCTTTACAGTAATTCAATTTATGGCCTGAGGACATCTTTTTGAAACACACGTGCATATATAAAAGATCGAAATGGTCGTGTGCTTGGAATCTAGTGTACCTACTAAAAGTCGTTGCGTCTAAAGTAATACGATGATTATGGATACGGAATACGCGTGTGTGTGTGTCTTCTGAGTGTAGGCTTGTCTCGGTGACGTCACGGTGAGATATCTTTCGGGATGTCGGGGTGGCGCAGTGGAATTATCCGCGCCTCCCACCAATCAGGTCACGGGTTCGATCCCTGGGTATTCAAGTGGCTTTATGAAGTAGAGAGGGCGATCTCCCCTGATATGTCTCTTCAGAGTGTGCCAACCTCTGTAATGCACAGTGGTAGCGGCGCCCCTTCCAACAAGCTTAATTCGCCCCTAGGTTTCCTCCGGTGGCTCCGGTTTCCTCCTACACATCGTTAATATCGCCCAGTATTGTTTGCTGAATAGCTATAATGCCATACAGGCGCTTGCACTCCTGAAATTTATACGCATGTACATGTACTAGTACATGTTATCTTTCGCGGAAAGACACTTCGCGGAAACTTACTTATCTTCGGAGGTATCAAAATAAATTCCTGGCTATGTCACGAGTGGATGAACGATTTCAACCCGAAGGTGTGAAAAGTCAACCCCGAGGTGTGGCGTCCTCCGCTCATGTGTAAATTACGTATTTGGGTTTACCGTGTGTGTAGGAAGTCTGGCCAGCGCCGTTGCATTTATCAGATTATGTAAATGGATTGATGTTCAGTCAGGAAGTGGTGAAGTGGGCCATATGGACAGACCTTGAAGCTGTGGGTGTCGACGAAAACGCTGCAGGCCTAGGTGGGAAGCGTTTTAAGTGGTATGCGTTATGATGCTTTTCAGACTAACAGTGACAACAGGAAAATGGCTTGGAAATGACTGAAACTAGGCCTAGGGCCGGGTTTACATACAGGTATACGGTATACGGACACGCTGGCGAACAATGGCCTAACAAAGTGTTCATGACCATGGAACCTTTGTTCGCCCGCGTGTCCGTATACCGTATATGTAAACTCGGCCTAGGCCTAGCGAGAAGATATTCTGTGCCGGCGTGTCTGTATGCCGTGTAGCTCTAAGTAATCGCAGCCTAACGCCACACAGAACACCAGCCTTCATGTACATTTAGCAAGATTTGCACATTAACCCTTTCACTGCCACGACACCTTCTGTCAAATTTGAAAATCTGCGCAAAAACTGATAAATATCTAAATAATTCATTGGAAGGCTGCCACTGAGTACATTTTAATAAATACTCATGCGACATAGTGTCCGAGTCCTTTGAAGATCACGTCTATTTTCATGTTTTTTTTAAAAACTGAGCCAAGATGCCACCCTGCCCAATCGTGGCAATGATTGAGGGCCCTAAAATTTGGCGCCCTTATCTTCAACAAGGGTCACAGTGATAGCAGGAACTGGGTCCATAACCAGCTGGTGTGTGTGCTTGCACCCCCTTGGTACACTAAATGTATGGATTACGCCAGTGAGTCTAGGATTATTTGGTCCGGGATATGTGGAACCTCAGCATACTGTGTCGGTAAGATAGGAAAACACGTATAGGACATTGGTAATGGAGTATATAAGTCGGCACCCTCACCGATATGCGAAAGGAGGTTGTGGGTATGACACTTTGGAATACAGAACAAAGCAACCATTGGATGGACATGAAGGTGACGCGTATAGAAAGATGTATGCGGAGTCACCGGGCCGAACAGGTGGCAGCACTGAGCATTACCAATAGATGGCGCCAGTACCGTGAATGCGGACGATAAATTCGTTCTAGATCTCACAGGTAGGACTGAAATTTGTCAATTGTCAGCTGATTGGCCGAAAAGCAGCCAATGAAGAACGTGTTGCTCACTATTGGTTGAAAAAACATTGATTGCTCTTTTGTTGAATGAGACCGACCAATCAACGCGTTTTAGACGCCGTTTTTCAGCCAATCATGTGATAATGGACGACAGGCGCTACCGATCTCCGTATTACTCCTACCGGTGAAATCGGGAACCAATCTTGGCAGACGACAGTCAAAGTGAGCGTGCTACCCTTCGGTGACGGAAGGCATTTTGAAAACACATTTTTTTTCTCGAGTCTCGGAACAGTTTAATTGCTTGATGTATATCATCGGTCAGTGTAGTCAGTGCTTCTAAATGTTGAATAAATGATTTGGAATACATTGACGATTTCACGTCCATCAACACACATTTTGGTGACAGAGGTTGCTGTCTGACCTGAGTGGGAAAGTTGTTTACCTTATCAATTAAATGATCAAAAAATGTAACGCTGAAAGAGTCCCCAACCAATCAGCAGCCGCAAATATTTTTGGGGCTTTTAAAATGAGGAGGGATTGAAGAAACAACTTGTACGAAGACGAATTTGAAAGGAAATAATGGATTTAGACGTGTAAAATAGGAATATTCTCAGAATTAGGTGATTTTACACAATTTGTTTAGGCAACAACGGTTGATCTTAGCGCAGTTTGAAATAAGGAAGATCCGCTATTAATTTGAACACCACCGAAAATTGGTAGCAGTTTCCGATTACGTTGCATTACAGTTATGGCTGCTACCATCTTTGAATAAAATGGCAATGTTATTTCGCCATTAAATACGATTCCCATCACAACGGTTCAGCGAGTTTTCATCGCTGTTTTACGAGTAAAACAAGCATTTTTGTCTCGGTTATGTCCGTGCAAATACTAGAATATAGAATTTGAAAACACCACAACGTAGGAGAGATACAGATATGACGAACGTAGTCTCGCGTAATTTGAAATGAAATACTGAGAGTTGAAAGGACCTCTTGATCGGGCACAATTTTGAAAATTGGCGCCTTATATGGATTGATTCTGCGACACACCACACTCACAACAGAAATAAAAGGAAATTCGAGACGGACAACGGAATGAAGTAAAACAATATGTGTAATGGACAATTCCTCCTGTTACACCAGGAGTGGCTTTTGTATGCAATCCGTAGAATATTTTCTCAGATAAAATAAGATTAAGATGGGCTGCCATTTTGAGAATTCGGACATTGAAAGTTTTGCACACTGTCTCCAGGGTTTTTGCCACTGTTTACGCAGTAGCCTAGCGTCCGATTTCAAAAAAAAAATAACAGAAACCAGCGCTAAATACTGTATCTATTACCTTCAACATTTGCTTCAAATATTAATGAGTTTTCGAGACATATTCGACAGGTAATTAATAAAACGCAATAAATAAGGATCCAAATCAATATGAAGATCACAATTAGAAGAGGTAACCTCAAAAAGCGCAGTGGTGACGTCACGGTATCGTGCATACTCGGAAAATGGTCGGAAATCTTCGGAAATATTAAGGGTGAAACCGAAGAAGTGAATCACTTTTTGAAGCTATACAGTGTACGATATTATCTTGCACTCCCAACCACGATACCAGGCATACAATGGTACTTATAAAGAAACGCACCCGGGAAGGACATGTAACCATAACCCTGGACAATTGTAATTTATCTTTAATGAAAGGAAAAAACGGGGAAAATCGCCCCTTGGTTTGCACTGACCCCAGAAATACTGTGACTGAAGGACGTGACTGCATCAGCCAGCATCATGACACGAATTAAACAACTCTAAAACTCCCACTTACCTGTCCCATTCCTGTACTCGGGAAAAATGACTAAATCCTATGTTGAAGATAATGGGTTGGGGGTGTGGTCAGGAACAGTAATGTCCTGTCCACTTACTTGTCCCACTCCCAAGCCTGGCAAAGAATGACAGCGCGCGATATCTTCAACTTAGGATTTGGTCATTTTTTCCGAGTTCAGGACAGGTAAGTGGGAGTTTAGAGTATGCCATGTATGTGTATTACGTTTCCTAGCTCTCTGGTTTGGGAGCCAATCGGCGTGTGGACATGGTGCAATGGAAAACGTGCGCCGTGGGAAAATTGAAGAGAAAATTGAAAGAAATTTATCGCTCCCTTTACCCGGCCGTGTAAGGCCCCACATTCTAACCCTGAGCGTGGATATGTCCCTTGGCAACAGAAAATGCCCCTGCACGGTTGATTTTCTCGAAACAGAAAAAGCTTTGAGAAGGCGTTATCTTGTCATTATTTCTAGGGGGTAGACTGAAGGAAATCACGCGAATATAGCGTGAACGCCAAGCTGAGGAAAATGCAGGTTTGAAAATTGACTGAAAAACAACCAAAGGCCAATAAGAGTCAATCAATGAAAATGCGGTGAATGAAAGAAAAAAGTGCAAATCCAAAACGTCACGATATGAGTATGAAAAGTGTTGAGCAGCCAAGGGTCTATGACGATGTAATGGCGATAGATACTCCGTCACTGAGCCGCACATTCGTAAATATTCAAGCATTCCAATTGGATATACACTTGTACGAATCTACGGCGGAGTGACCAGTGACTATTTCGGCAAATCCCATGTGAATTTACAAATGCATGTAATCATCACTCACAGAACATAATTTAGTAATATATCTTATAAAACATGAAGTGAATCCATAGTTTCCATATAAACAAGTTAACATAACAATCTCACTTTTTCTCTATCATGAACTGTGGACACAAAAACTACCAGTTCACAAAAAGATATACAACAAAGAACGTGCTATCTCGCAATGTCTCGCGAGAAGAGTCTACCTCGATTCGAGGCTTGTTTGTAAAGCTCGTTTAACCCTTGATGCACTTCAGACTGGTTCTCAAACCAAGTGGATGCGTGCATTGTCACTTATTCACCACATTACAAAATTACTCCCGATTCAATACAAATATCCCCAAAAGTCATCAAGTTGCACATTTTTGTCTCCGAGTCGTATATTCTCCGTAACATGGAAGGTTGCGCACGCACCCTGCATTCTCGCAAAGTCTCGTCCAAACCGAGATAGAAAATCTGAAAATTTACAGTCAGGTACGAATTCAAAATGTACAAATAAAGACTCAGTGTTAAGGCCTCAGTCCAGCGTTTCATACACAGATGAATATTATTATTTAACTCCGTACATCACGTGGTGCTCGCACTGCCCAATGGCTGTTCTCCATTTAGTAAACAACCAGGCAATCTCGTCCCAAGTTTCTACAGTGTATTTCGTCCGCTTGAGTGTATGTGATCACTTGAAGACGAGTTATAGTTCATGACTGAGTACCGAAATCGGGGCACTACATGACCGGCACCGAGCCCGCCATGGCCGTGTTTCTGAGTTTGGTCACCTTGTGGCTCCCTCTTACGGATGTTGTTGAAGATTTCATAACCTTTGGATAGTCCTGTTCACAGAAAAGACTGCCGTTGATAATTCCGAACCGGTCTCCAGGCACAAGTTGACTGTGACATGAAACACATGTAAAACATTTTAAGTGATAGACGTTGCCTTGGGCCTTCATGACGAATTCGTTGGCGGGAATTGACTGACCACACGACGAGCACGTGCCGCTGTTTCCAAATAACCTAAAACGAGAAAACAGACGAAAGAAAATTAGCAAGAAATACCACGGATGACGTCACTACATTATACTTTTCAACCAAAGGAGGGTACATTTCAGAGGAGCAACTTTAGCTTCTGAGCCTGCGTTGCTATCTACGACTGGCTGGAGATAAACCGTTTTGCCTGAACTAATTAGGGAGGTTAAGAAATCAAACGATAAGCGTAAACTTTACGACAACGTTATTTTTCATACTACACATTAACCAGATTTTATACTGCATTTTCGGTACAAAAATAACGTTGTCGTTAACGTTTACGTTTATCGTTTGATTTCTAAACCTCCCTAATGACCGATTCATGACGTATGGTAATTTTCGTTACAACTATATAAGCATTCAGCACAGAGGTCCGAATGAGGATTTTTCGATATACTGCAAAATTTTGCAAGATTTAGTAACTTTGTAATTACAGATCATACAAACACTGAAGAATTTATGGTATTTATCGGAAAAATAACAGCCGAGTAAAAAACAGGTTGTACGATTTATGTTTGGAGATTCCGTAATTACAAGTAAAAGAAATAAACAGGAACGAAATACGCTATCTCTGAAATTATTGCTGAATTAATAATTCAAACCTTCTAATTGACATTTTGAAATTTGAATTGAATCTTTTGAGTAACGCGATCCTAAGGCTAAAAGCAGTAACGTTATAATGACATTAGGTGCCCGGGGCGCGATCTGCGCAAAAAATGAAAATGTATCATTGTACGATGCATTTCTGCCTGCTTTAGTATTGCCAGTCAATGCATTATACATTCTGTGTATTGTTCTGATCTCAAAGTATGGAGGTTTTCACATGCCATGTTGGGTTCCTGGGTATTGTCTGTGGAAAATGTTACCAAAGGGTATGTAAACGGTGGAAAATGCAGCGTCAAAAGTGCAAGAGAAGACAGATAAAAGCCAGATATTGATCTTAGTGATTGATTTTAAACATCAGACCTGGGAATTTTTAGTAGATTTTACGAAGCTTTCACGTCTCTCTCATTTTTTCTTTGATAAAGCACAGCATGTAAAACGGTTGTGTCATCTGGGAAGTTGGGTAAACGAACCTGGTGTTAACTTTTCCCTGGCGATGTTGCATTCAGCATTACCTGGGTATTTTTAGCACATTTTACTGAGCGTTTTATAAATCGGCGGTGTACATTTTTTTGGCGTTACCTTTTCACTGGCGTTGTTGCTCTTAGCATTATACCTGGGAATTTTTAGCACATTTTACTGAGCGTTCACGTCTACGTCATGTATGTACAATTTTTCTTACCAAAAGTACATGTACATGTAAAATGGTTGTGTAACCAGATAAAGGAAAGTAGTGACACAATGGCTGGTATTCATAAAAGTTAGCAAATACTTTTACTTAAGATTTGCACAGCGAGGTCCAATGTAAATGTACCACAAAACTTGAAGTAAAAGCATTTGCTAGCTTTTATGAATATCAGCCAGTTTCGGAGTTGGGTAAGCGAACTTGGCGTTATTGCATTTACATGCAGATTATACATTTATTATATTAAAAGTTACTACCATCCAATGGTAAAACGCAGCATTTCCGCTGTGACCAGTGGGAGCAAGGTGAGTGGAAATAATAGCTCTACCTTGTGCTACCAAATGTACGGCAGTACAGAGCACAGCTGTTACTGCAACTGAACATACCCCCACTGGTCAGGAGTGTATAGATTACTGCATTCTACCACCGGAGGGTAGGATAGTGTCGGTGATATTTCGGAGCAACCAGCTCTGACTTCCGCCTCGAAAACCACCCAACATCATCCATGATACAGGAGATACGTGGCCGTTCTGCCTGCACTCAAGCGTTTGAAGAAGAGCCAGAAGAATACTCCAACCGAAGATGATAGCTCCGAAGACCGCGGAGATGTCACTCCCACCTGGTAGGATTCCGTCACACGAGGAGGTTGAAGTGTCCGGTACGAGATGATGACACTTCGCAACAAAAATATCAACACAGCGAATGATGCAATGATATCTAGATTGAGAAACTTTGATTTCATACAGGATTCGTCAAGATTTAAGGCGCCACATCACTCAACCATATCGTTCTTGTGCCAATGATGCACATTCATAAACAATGTATGTACTTCTATTGCCTTTCTGGCAATCACACGGAGGCTTTTTTGAGAAAGGAAGAACATTTCTTATGTAAGTTGATCTCAAAACCGAACCTTTCTTGTTCAAAATAGTTTCCTCACTTCTTGGCAATCACAGCACAGTCACAGAGAATTCGCTATTTTTTCAAAACGTCAAACTGTCATTTGCAGTGAATAAACTGACGCTCTGTACCCGAACAAAGCTTTGTGGCTTTTTAAACCGATGTTACTTAGCAAACTAACGACCGTGGGAACATAACGTATCTGTGATGTGGGAGATCAGAGCCGTTTGCGACATGTACGATTCATAAACGAATGATCTTCAAAAACATTTCCGTAACACTCTGATAAAACCATCAACCTGTCTAAAACAGCCCAGCATGCAGAAAACAACACCAACAATAGAAAGCAGTCCCGCAGAAAACAACGCGAACAATGGAAAAACTTCAGGAACGAAGCCGGAAAAATCTTCCACAACTACATGGAGAAGAGGCGCCGATTTCAATTCAAATTCGGCTGCTGTCAAGTACCGGAAGTTGATTCATTGACATGCGTGATCGTTGTTTCCGGTTTTAGGAATAATTATCCGAGATTTGGCGAACTCTCGTGACTTTCCGAAGACGAGTGAGGCGGATATTGTAGGAGTGAGTAATTGTTTATAACTGAAGTACAATCATTTTCGAGAGGAAAAGTGTAAACTTTGGGGTATAACAATTCGCATATAATGTACAGATCGATGGGAAATGGGAACGCGAAGTTCACACTCTTGTGAATTTGATGCGAAGGGCCCTTCACGTCAAAATAGCGACAGGTTGTTGAAAAATATCGAACCAGTAAAAATGTCGATAGTAAGTGTCATTCGTTGTGTAACGCCATCGTAGCTTGAACTCAGGTCTAGACCGTACGTCTGCTCGTATACGTCAAGGAAAACGTATGATGTCACAGGTCTGTAATGCATGAACGAAAATAAAGAGGACTGGAATGAAAAACTGTCTGTCATGATGTGTTTTCGGTGTTATCGGATACTATCTCGCCAAACTGTACAATGACACTGTGAGAAATTCACAATACGGTTCGAGTTGTGAATTTCTTAGTGTCATTGTACAGTTTGGCGAGAATTGTTTAAGACCTGGATCCCATTCCCAAAAATTAATCGTTCTTACGCAGTTGAAGCGCGTATTTTCAAAATGAAAATGATCTTTTGGAAACCACCACCGCCAAACAATGCAGTATATTCTGCCTCAGGAAACACTTCGTTCCAACCTTGGCCACGTCGAGCGGCTTCAATTCCATACTTTACATCATCCCATTTCAAAGCGTCACAAAATGGAAAACGTACCGAGTTGCATCTAAAAACCGAATCGGTGGAGGTAAAAGTTTGCTGCCTGCCATTGTAAAGAACCTTTGGTACAAATGACACCGATTTTTAGAATTATTATATTTTAGAAACGTAAAATGGCGCTAAACAATCCCGGATCGCATTTCCACCAGTATTCAATGCAATCATGTATCATTACCATTTGAAATCAGATGCAGGGACATGAATGGCAAATTGTGTACAAATTTCTGCTTCCTTTGTAAATGGATAAAAATAACATTGGCACAAAAGTTTAATTCAATTCCAAATGATTTATATGAGGAGAAAATTGATTCTAATTGGTTATTATTAGATTCAATTCTGTATAACTTTTTGAAAAGGTCTTTATAGTTCATTTAGAAGGTAGTTATAGTTCATTTGATGAAAGGTATTTATTTAAATTGACAAGACGATGCTATAATCAATCAAAAATTTAGCATTCCTGGAATCGTTGCTCTTAATTATAAATGTAGCATCATGCCATTTATTTCATCAAATCAATGGGGACCCTTGCCCACTGCCTCAATAGGTGTCACTAGTGGCTAATAGTATTGAAATTATTATGAAAGTGACATCCCGTTCTCGTTCCTGATCAATTTCCCACACAAGGCGTCCATGGTATCGGACCTGGGTACGATGTGCTGCCCTCTATCGCAGTTATGGTCCCCATTGATTTATTATTTGCTGGAGAAATACCCCGGCTTTCTCTGACGTCATCCGCAAAATGACGCACGACGTCTCCGTCTCGGGGAAAATCGGAACCTCTATAATAAAACCGTCTCTCTGACAAAAATACAAAATTCTTTGAACTTTGCCGCGGGTTTCTGAACAAGCGGATCGGGAATTATAAAAATCAAATAACAAAGAAACTTAAATCTGAGTTGAGAGTGTTAGGAAGTGTTCGGATGGTTGTGAAATATTGGAAGGTTTATTCGAGTGACGTTCGGTCCCACTGGAATCCATGTTTACCCGATTTAGTCGGCAAACTTCTACCGTTGACCTTTAATCAGATGTACGTTGTTGAAATATTAGGACACGAGTCGAACAAATCTGTCAAAATTTGTAAAATTGAACCAAACTGGTTTGTGACACTGAGCTGGTTAATCCAAACCAAGTGTAAGTGTTGTGTTTTTTTTTCACTATTTCTGCTCCTGACTTTTTATACGCGATTCTAATCGTCGATCGAAAACGACTTCAAATCGCCCTTCGAATATAGTTTTTTTTTTCATCAGGGCCGGAGCTGCAGCATTTGGGTCTGGTTAGTATGGAAGAGGCCATCCCAAGCTACTCATGTTCCTCACTTGGATGGGGTCTTTTACTTGCCCTAACCGCACAAGGTACAAGGCACCACGGCTTCCTGTCCACGCGACGGAAGAGCCAGGGGTGATTCCCATATCGCGCAGACTGGACGAACCCGGGACCTGCCGCTTGTAAGGGGACGTGATAACCACTAGGCTATCAGGACCCTTCGACGATTCTAATGGGTCGTTTGAAAAATGAACATTCTGATGACGAAGAACATTTTCTTACGAGATTTTCTCAAATTAGTCACCTTAAAGCTGTCACACACGTGTGATCCAGGAGAAATTTCTGAACCGAAACTCGACTGACGCGTCACCAACGAGATATCGCCACTTAATTAACAAATCGCCGATCATAAATTGTCGGCTAAACCAATCTAGGTTAATTCCATCCCGGCCCACCAGGGGATCAAGATAAAAGCCAGATATTGATCTTAGTGATTGATTTTAAACATCAGACCTGGGAATTTTTAGTAGATTTTACGAAGCTTTCACGTCTCTCTCGTTTTTTCTTTGATAAAGCACAGCATGTAAAACGGTTGTGTCATCTGGGAAGTTGGGTAAACGAACTTGGTGTTAACTTTTCCCTGGCGATGTTGCGTTCAGCATTACCTGGGTATTTTTAGCACATTTTACTGAGCGTTTAAATCGGCGGTGTACATTTTTTTGCGTTACCTTTTCACTGGCGTTGTTGCTCTTAGCATTATACCTGGGAATTTTTAGCACGTTTTACTGAGCGTTCACGTCTACGTCATGTATGTACAATTTTTCTTACCAAAAGTACATGTACATGTAAAATGGTTGTGTAACCAGATAAAGGAAAGAAGTGAGGCTGGTATTCATAAAAGTTAGCAAATACTTTTACTTAAGATTTGCACAGCGAGGTCAAATGTAAATGTACCACAAAACTTGAAGTAAAAGCATTTGCTAGCTTTTATGAATATCAGCCAGTTTCGAAGTTGGGTAAGCGAACTTGGCGTTATTGCATGCAGATTATATTATATTAACGCAAAGTTACTACCATCCAATGGTAAAACGCAGCATCTCCACTGTGACCAGTGGGAGCAAGGTGAGTGGAAATAATAGCTCTACCTTGTGCTACCAAATGTACGGCAGTACAGAGACCAGCTGTTACTGCAACTGAACACGCCCCCACTGGTCAGGAGTGTATAGATTACTGCATTCTACCACCGGAGGGTAGGATAGTATTAGTGTCGGTGATATTTCGGAGCAACCAGTTCTGACTTTCGCCAGAAAACCACCCAACATCATCCACGATATAAGAGATACGTTCTGCCTGCACTCAAGCGTTTGAAGAAGAGCTAGAAGAATACTCCAACCGAAGATGATAGCTCCGAAGACCCCGTAGATGTCACTCCCACCTGGTAGGATTCCGTCACACGAGGAGGTTGAAGTGTCCGGTACGAGTTGATGACACTTCGCAACAAAAATATCAACACAGCGAATGATGCAATGATATCTAGATTGAGAAACTTTGATTTCGTACCGGATTCGTCAAGATTTAAGGCGCCACGTGAGAGTTTTCCTCGTGCGAGCTTGCTCTCAACGGGCAACCCATCATTTTTGGTTTCCGTAGGCTACACACGTAGGACTGACGCTGAATCCAATAGGGACGATAGCCGACTTTTTCAATAGGTGTCACTAGTGGTTAAAACTATTGAATTGAAACTGACATCCCGCTCCTGATCAATTTCCCACACAAAAGGTGTCCATTGTAGGACCGGGTTTCGGTGTGCTGCCCTCTGTTGAGCTAGCGTCCCCATTACACGAACGACCGCCCATTTCTACGGCCGAGTTGCCCATAGAGAGCCAATCTGTGGGAGAAAACTCTCACGTGGGGAGCATCTTTTGATTTTGCAGAAGATCAACTTCTGCTCTGTGAATCCAACCTTTGTCAAGAGACTTCAATGAAACTTCACATGTTTTAAGACTTAACTTGATGTGATGTGACCTTACGCTCAGTCTCAAAAATTGGAATGAAATGTGTCCAGCGTTTACACCTTTGGATCTCGCGATCTTTTGAAGAAAGTTTTGACTGAAAGTTCTTCACATCACTCAACCATATCGTTCTTGTGCCAATGATACACATTCATAAACAATGTATGTACTACTATTAACTTTCTGGCAATCACACGGAGGCTTTTTTGAGAAAGGAAGGACATTTCTTATGTAAGTTGATCTCAAAACCGAACCTTTCTTGTTCAAAATAGTTTCCTCACTTCTTGGCAATCACAGCACAGTCACAGAGAAATCTCCATTTTTTCAAAACGTCAAACTGTCATTTGCAGTGAATAAACTGACGCTCTGTACCCGAACAAAGCTTTGTGGCTTTTTAAACCGATGTTACTTAGCAAACTAAGACAACATACGACCGTGGGAACATAACGTATCTGTGATGTGGGAGATCAGAGCAGTTTGCGACATGTACGATTCATAAACGAATGATCTTCAAAAACACTTCCGTAACACTCTGATAAAACCATCAACCTGTCTAAAACAGCCCCGCAGAAAACAACACGAACAATAGAAAGCAGTCCCGCAGAAAACAACGCGAACAATGGAAAAACTTCAGGAACGAAGCCGGAAAAATCTTGCACAACTAGAAGAGGCGCTGATTTCAATTCAAATTCGGCTGCTGTCAAGTACCGGAAGTTGATTCATTGACATGCGTGATCGTTGTTTCCGGTTTTAGGGATAATTATCCGAGATTTGGCGAACTCTCGTGACTTTCCGAAGACGAGTGAGGCGGATATTGTAGGAGTGAGTAATTGTTTATAACTGAAGTACGATCATTTTAGCGAGGAAATGTGTAAGTTTTTGGATGTAACAATTCGCATATAATGTATAGATCGATGGGAAATGGGAACGCGAAGTTCACACTCTTGTGAATTTGATGCGAAGGGCCCTTCAGGTCAAAACAGCGACAGGTTGTTGAAAAATATCGAACCAACAGAAATGTCGATAGTAAAGTGTCATTCGTTGTGTAACGCCATCGTAGCTTGAACTCATTCTAGACCGTACGTCTGCTCAACGTCAAGGAATGATGTCATAGGTCTGTAAATAAAGCGGACTTGATGGAAAAACCGTCTGCCCTGATGTGTTTACGGTGTTACAGACAGTGCAAATTGTGAATTGCTCACAGTGTCATTGTACAGTTCGGCGAGAATTGTTTAAGACCTGGGTTCCATTTCCAAAAATTAACCGTTCTTACGCTGTTGAAAGCGAGTATTTTTAAAATGAAAATGATCTTTTGGAAACCACCACCGAAAAAAAAATGCAGAAAATTCTGCCTCGGGAAACACTTCGTTCCAACCTTGGCCACGTCGAGCGGCTTCAATTCCATACTTTATATCATCCCATTTCAAAGCGTCACAAAATGGAAAACGTACCGAGTTGCATCTAAAAACCGAATCGGTGGAGGTAAAAGTTTGCTGCCTGCCATTGTAAAGAACCTTTGGTACAAATGACACCGATTTTTAGAATTATTACATTTTAGAAACGTAAAATGGCGCTAAACAATCCAGGATCGCATTTCCACCAGTATTCAATGCAATCATGTATCATTACCATTTGAAATCAGATGCAGGGACATGAATGGCAAATTGTGTACAAATTTCTGCTTCCTTTGTGAGTGGATAAAAATAACATTGGCACAAAAGTTTAATTCAATTCCAAATGATTTATACGAGGAGAAAATTGATTCTAATTGGTTATTATTAGATTCAATTCTGTATAACTTTTTGAAAAGGTCTTTATAGTTCATTTAAAAGGTAGTTATAGTTCATTTGATGAAAGGTATTTATTCAAATTGACAAGACGATGCTATAATCAATCAAAAATTTAGCATTCCTGGAATCGTTGCTCTTAATTATAAATGTAGCATCATGCCATTTATTTCATCAAATCAATGGGGACCCCAGCCAACTACCTCAATAGGTGTCACTAGTGGCTAAAAGTATTGAAATGAAAGTGATATCATGGTCCTGATCAATTTCCCACGCAAAAGGCGCCCATGGTATCGGACCTGGGTACGACGTGCTGCCCTCTATCGCAGTTATGGTCCCCATTGATTTATTATTTGCTGGAGAAATACCCCAGCTTTCTCTGACGTCATCCGCAAAATGACGCACGACGTCTCCGTCTCGGGGAAAATCGGAACATCTCTAATAAAACCGTCTCTCTGTCGAAAATACAAAATTCTTTGAACTTTGCCGCAGGTTTCTGAACAAGCGGATCGGGAATTATAAAAATCAAATAACAAAGAAACTTAAATCTGAGTTGAGAGTGTTAGGAAGTGTTCGGATTTGGTTGTGAAATATTGGAAGGTTTATTCGAGTGACGTTCGGTCCCACTGGAATCCATGTTTACCCGATTTAGTCGGCAAACTTCTACCGCTGACCTTTAATCAGATGTACGTTGTTGAAATATTAGGACACGAGTCGAACAAATCTGTCAAAATTTGTAAAATTGAACCAAACTGGTTTGTGACACTGAGCTGGTTAATCCAAACTAAAGTGTAAGTGTTGTGTTTTTTTCTCACTGTTTTAGCTCCTGGCTTTACGCGATTCTATTCGTCGATTTAAAACGACTTCAAATCGTCCTTCGACGAGGTTTTTTCCATCAGGACCGGAGCCACAGAATTTGGCCCCGGTAAGTATGGAAAAGGCCATCTCATGCTACTCATGCTCCTCACTTGGATCGGGGTCTTTTGCCCTAAAGGTACAAGGTATAAGGCACCACGGCTTCCTGTCCATGCGACGGACTCAGAGCCAGGGGTGATTCCCATATCGCCTGGGCTGGTCGAACCCGGAACCTGCCGCTTAGTAAGGGGACTGATAACCACTAGGCTACCAGGACCCTTCGACGATTCTAATGGGTCGGTTGAAAAATGAACATTCTGATGACGAACAACATTTTCTTGCAAGGGAGTAAGAAATAAAAGTGAAAAATAAGAAGTTGGAAATTTTGGCATTTTGCGCTAATTTTTAAATTTCTCAAATTGGGATAAAATTTTTCCCATTTTGAGAAATATCGCCAGAAAAATCAGACAAAATGTCATGTCATTTTAAGTAAATTTCTCAAAATGGGAAAGAGAATTTACATGTATCTCAATTTGAGAAATTGGAAAATTTCGCGCAAAATGCCAAAAATTCCCACTTCTTATCCACTTTTATTTCTTACTCCCTTTTGCGTGATTTTCTCAAATTAGTCACCTTAAAGCTGTTAAACACGTCTGATCTAGGAGAAATTTCTGAACCGAAACTCGACTGACGCGTCACCGACGAGATATCGCCACTTAATTAACAAATCGCCGATCATAAATTGTCGGCTAAACCAATCTAGGTTAATTCCATCCCGGCCCACCAGGGGATCCACGCAAATGACGACACCAAGGGTAGCACAATCAATCACTCTAAGAAAGAATTATGGGATTTTTGTCATTAAAAGTTCAACTGGAATCCCTTAAAATACCCCTGGCACGTATAACACGGGTAAGTGGCTTTTATCGGCTTAGAGGCCACTCATTAACCACGGAGGGAAAACACTGACTGCAAGGCGAAACCGAGAGTTTTTTTCGATTCTACTCAATGAATTGCATGGGCAGCAAGATTTCGAGATTTTGAAGCTGCAATTCAACTGCAAGCAGACTCATATTGTATCTAAAGGCAGAATCGGTGCAATTTTTATTGTTTGCAAAAATTCTTTTGGGGTTATGTTTCTGATTATATTTAACACCTATTGAAATCGAATTTAACACTATTGGTGCAAATTATGAAAAGATCCTTCAGTATCCCTTTAATGTTGGCTAAAGGTAACGTTAGACTAAAACGAAGTTTCTAGAATACGGCCCATGGAGTCATGAACATGGAATCTCGGAGGCCTACCTGTGAAGGAACACGTGACATGGTGCGTCTTTTGAATTGACCAATGACAGCGGGAGTCACACTTCACTGACAGATACTCGGCGGTTCATTGGCCCAGTGAATGTTAGGCCGGGTGGATCTAAACACGTGCTGGTGCGTCATTTGAATCGACCAGTGACAGCAGTGCTTACTTTTCATCGACAGTTACTCATGTACTAGTATTCATAGGTGCAATGAAGTTTAGGCCCCGCGAATCATCATCGCTGCCGTTGCTCTGTTGACCAGCCACGGCTGAATCGAAAATGTTGTTTGCCTGGCCGTCAATACGTCAGTATCGTCTGCAAGACTGGAAGGGGAGACAGGCCGACGGGCGGGTTACGGGACACAATTGGATTCATAACACCCGCGGGATGCTACCCACCCTGGTTTTAATGACACATTAAAAGCATTTTAAAGTGAAATTGTGTTTATGATATTAATTTGACAATCGGCTGATGAATATCCTTTAATTGTAAACAGCTGCTTGAAGAGAAAAGTGGGAGGAACCAGTCAGAATTTTTTTTGTTGTTTTAAGACACCAAAGCTCCTTTTCCAACGGGGATCCTAGCTCGCTAGAGGGCAGCACACCGAAACCCGATCCTAATACAATGGACGCCTTTTGTGTGGGAAATTGATCAGGACCGGGATGTCAGTTTCATTTCAATAGTTTTAACCACTAGTGACACCTATTGAAAAAGTCGGCTAGGGTCCCCATTTTTGCTGCTAATGTATTTACATGACGGAAATAGGGTTAATCTACGCAGGGGGCCTTTTATTGTATATGTAATGGATCGTGTACACGCATTTGGAATCGCCGCCAAAATTAATCGCCCCATAAACCTTTGTCAAACATTATTGCCATAATAACTATCCCATAAACTCGACAACCTATTGTCCGATATTATAAAATTCTCTTGCTCGTTTGAATAAAACCTATCCTCCATTAAAACCATTGAACACTGCAGGTCATGTTCAACTCGAAGTCAATTAGAGGACAAGATAATAGGAGGTAATTTTAAAGCATGAATGCAGCGATTATTCAGGCAAACATTCAGAATGGAGCACCTGGAGCTCTTCAAGTTTGGAGATGCGAAACTATGGCACTCGTGGCAACCAGCTGGACGAGAATGGCTCCAACTACAGGCACTTGATATGGACAGACATCAGCTAGTCAAATTTCCAACAGACTGCGAATTTCAGGCCAAGAACGGATTAATGGGCCAAGATTTCCACTTTTTGTCGACAGCTGGCGCCACCAGCGGTGACTGCATCATTCTCCAATACCGTAGTGTTGCCTCTCGCCCCACTGTTGGAGAATGTATGATTACAATGCTACCCTAGGACTAGGAACGAGAGTTACTCTTCATGGGGCGATGTTGATGAGCGGATAAACTTGAAACTTGAAACCTGTAGTTTAGCAACCCACCGATACAGAATAGCACAAAACGATAAAAGGCAAGAAGTCAATCTCCAGAATTCACGAATTTTCGACCCCAACCGGGGTCTTTTTCAAGTGGAACTTTACAATCTGAAACTGATTGTAAAGTTCCACTTGAAAAAGACCCCAGTTGGGGTCGAAAATTCGTGAATTCTGGAGATTGACTTTTTGCTTATTATGTAGTTTAGCAACACTGTCAATAGAGGTCTCCCTTGACGTGGGTGTGTTTAGCGCCGAATAGGCAAGGAATACTGTGCCCCTTACTTTTAATACTACGGTTCTCCAGGATTCAGATAGAAAATGTAGGTCTACAGGGCCACCATCGCACCATCCGTTCCAAACAACAACCCGAAGAACGGCTCGGAACTAGGCCTACGGATAAATTAGTTCCCGTTCTCACTGGTACATACTGAGATCGCTCTCATTCATGATCACATGATCGTCCAAAAAGCAGCTAATTGGTCGCTCTCATTCGAAAGCAGAGCAATGGTTTTCAACCAATCAACGCGTTTTTCATCGGCTGCTTCTCGGACGATCACGTGATTATAGCCCATCGAAAGCCTACGCGAGAAATCCACCTTGAATCCATCAAGCCAAACTTTTCTATTCAGCCACAGCTTTTAACGCGCCGTTTCTGAAGTTTTTTTTTCTCAAAAATATCGTGTTTCATACCTCATATCATAGGATCCATTTTTAAAACTGTTTTTGTTGACAAACAAACGGGTTTTATACGGATAACACACTTATATGCCAACACCAGAATGTGGCTTTTATAAGATACATTTATCCCAGTATCGAGAATACGTATTATTGTATCCTTTTAACGACTTGTTTATTAAATATTAAAGCATTAAAAGCTTGGTAATATCGCTCACAAAGGGACAGAATAATACAAACATATCACATTATTCGAAACATTAACTGTGTAAATATCGAATAAAAATGAAATATAAGAAAGCGTGGTTTCTTAACAGGTTTTCACAAAAGATTGGAAATAATGTCAAAAGAATCTCGGGTGTTTGAAAACCACTGCGTCTCGCTCGATGTTAGTTGTTTTCGATTAAGAATATGGTTATAACGAAATCTGAGGCAAAACGGTGACTCTTTCAAAAGATACAGCGAAAATGAACGCATTAATGCTGCCCTCTAGTGGTAAAGGTTGTATCTCCACTCAATCAGGAGGAGTAAAGCTTGATTGACGGAGCAGCCGAACTTTACACTGCAGTGTCCTTGGTCGTATAGGGTATAGCTATTACTTTTACTGATTTTACACCCCCTGATCAAACGTGGAGATGCAGAAGGAGCGACAGGGACAAAAAATATCAACATATGAACGTGTTAGTGAACTTAAAGCCCCACAGTATTGAATTTTACGGTATTTTCCAAGTGTTAGGAGAATGCAGGTAGAGGTCTCATAGCCTCTTGATGGTCCCCAAAATGCTTGCATGAAGGCCTAATTTTCAGCACACCTCGAAAAAATTGCAGGCAGAGCTCTAATGTACTTACATGTAAATAGAGCATAGAACATTTTACATTCTACAAACGTCGGAGGACGTAGGCACAGTGTGGCTTTAAGTATGAACTGAAATTGACTGATTTTCGTAAGCGAACGTGTAGCAGAGGACGATTGGAGCCGATTCGCTGCTTCATTATCGAAATGATCCAACAATATTCACGACCAGTTCATCAAAAATCCATCATGGCCATTGAGATGTGCACTGCAACCAAAACCTAAGGACCAAGATGGTAATTTGCAAAAACTTCAACCTGCTCCCGACATTAGGAGACATCAAGACGAGGTTAATTTCCTCCCGCATCACACAAGGTGACGATAATTATCACGAGTTATTGTGTAAGTGCTCTAAGATGGAAGAACCGGCGGGATAATGTCAAGTTTCTGGGTGGAGTGAAGGAACGTGACGCGAGCAGAGATATGGACCACGTTTGCAACTGATTTTCACGCCTGGATGCTGGCGAGATAACCCGAAATGACGAAGATGGATCATTTGCACCTTCCTTAAAGGAAACGTCCCCACCGCCGGGTCACCTCTCAATGAGTTCAACTTGAATGAATGCGGCATGAAATGTCGGTACCCGCCAGAACCTCCTTCCCATTACAACCAGAAAACATTGTCGTTTTAACTCTCTAGATTAGCACAAACAATTGTAAAGCAGATTTTTAACACTGATAAGCGGATTTCAGGAGTCGGAGAAAAGATAAGCCGAAGAAGATGGATCGCTGTTCGTCAAGGATATCGGTGCCGAGATTGGCGACTGAGGATGGATGTCCCGGCTGACAAGGAATCCGGTGGAACAACAACAACGATACAATCATCTGGCTATATGAATAGGTCAGAGTTACCATATTGACTGCATCAACGAGGCTGATAAACTTATCTCACGAAACTAAACCCTCACTTAATAGGGAGGTTTAGAAATCAAACGATAAACGTAAAACTTTACGACAACCTTATTTTTTCGCACAATACATGAATCTATTGTTCACCAGATTTTATATTGCATTTTCCGTACAAAAATAACATTGTCGTTAACGTTTATCGTTTGATTTCTAAACCTCCCTAATATTCAGATACAAACATTGAATGGTGCAAAGAGACATACTTTTCCGTAGTTTTAGCCGATGGTGGTATCTTGTGACGATGTGTGACAAAGCGTGGAGTCTTGGAGGTTCGAATGAATGGCTGCCCATCGCTGACAACAATATCACGTGGGGGAAGCGATATGGCTTCCAGAAGCATCGGAACAATCAGCCCGTGCCTATTGAAACCACGCAACCAGGAACAGTCTTTAAACCCGACACCGTGTTACAGAATTGTAAGAAAGAATCGACCAGGATTCCTGAGTTGGGAATCGGAGAACTTGCGCAGTGTTTCTTTACCTGCCATTCTCAAGGCTGTTCGTCCAATGGGGAACGGGTCATTCGAGACATTTCTGATGCATACATGTAGCTGACAATAGTGGATCATCCCTCGGGTTTGGTAGTCGCAGTGATTGTGAAAATACACCGACCGCTCGACGTACCGGTATGAATCACGTGGGCCGCCTGTATTTCCTACCAAGAGGATTTGCCCAACCTCCTCGACGAAAGAAAAAAATCTTGCACCGCGTTTTCCCTTACTTATCGTCGTCAAACAAACTAAATACCGTCAGAAGAACTAGCCACGCGAGACTCTGTCAGATACACCAATAGCTAGCAACGGGAGGTAAGAAGTCTCATAGCTGAAGACACATCTTAGGTTTCCTTTTCAAACGTAAACAAAAGGTTGCCACACAGACAGACGATGCTTCCCGCCAAGAAATCAAGCATCGCTTACACCACGAAGAAAAATGAAACCGCATAAGTGAATAACAACAAATGGTATTGATGTGAAAACAAAGATTTGTGCTTTGTTTCGTTAATTTGTGCAAAACGAGTTCCCCATGACGCATTTTTTGAAATAAATATAGTTTGTGTTTCGTTAACTCGGGCCGTTGTCTCCTGCCATGCCTTCATTGTCTAAACGCTTACATTGTCAGCAGCAACCGGGCGTCTAAGGCCAGAAAAAGATGTTGTACTGATGTAACATGGTTGCAATTAATCAAGTGAGCTCACTAATTGATTGGGTTGGAATACGATCCCGAGACAACCGCTAATCAGGGAGAGGATCGTTTAAAGATTGTTGCCTGTGGCCTGACCCTGAGTGACCTCAAGTCCTGGGGGAAATCCAAGGGGGTCCCCTAGTTCCTGATACAATTACAGTCAGCTACGTAACATATTCTACGAAATAAATCAGCAGCATTCAGCCTCGTTCCTAGTTGCTAAAACGCAAACGGGACGAAGTTCTATAGTGGATAGTCATTTTCACAAATTAACCAAACAAACCTCAAATCTTTGTTTTTACATCAATACCATTTGTTGTTATTCACGTATGCGGTTTCATTTTTCTTCGTGGTGTAAGCGATGCTTGATTTCTTGGCGGGAAGCATCGTCTGTCTGTGTGGCAACCTTTTGTTTACGTTTGAAAAGGAAATCAAAGATGTGTCCTCAGATAAATTCGCCTGTCCGAAAATAGATCTGGTTTCCTGCAACGTGTATTTTTGATTATATCCAAAGTTTCTTTCAGGTAATTAGATAAGTTAACAGAATCTCCAAGTTGACATTATTAACCAAGAACCACAGCAGAGGAGCGCCCAGCCCGGGGCAAAAACAAACAGAAAAACTCGGAGAAAATCGTAAAAACTCCAATCAAATCTCGCCGTCTAAATTCGGCGTACTAATTTGAGCGCACCATCTGGGGGATCAGCGTCTAATAGTTAATCAGACTCTGTCTGTTTGCTGAGCGCTGCCGTGAATTTGTCACCATTAAACTTCAGTTTGGCGTGTGACGCGATTAGCTTGCTATCACTGTCTAGAATGAGATTTATCTTCTCATTTAGCTACCTTTGATGCCAAGGGTTGCGTCAGCCTGGTGTCGTGAAGGACCAGCGGTACAAGGCGAGGCGGGGGCCCGAGGCTGTCGAGGAGCAGCGACGAGCTTCGTTCCCTAACCTGCACATTCGCATACCAACCACCCTAACCTTCAGGCTCTTCCCAAAAGCTACACCTCTCGCACCTGTCACGTGTCACGTTGTAGGAAGCAGTAGGGACCGTAAATGGCTCTTACTTTTTCCGGATCCAACAGATATTCATAGGTCGCCTGTACAAGCAGGGAAATGATAATCGTTCCAAGAAGCTTTAATACGATGTGCCCATAAAACTAAGGAGGGAATCCAAAATCCACAGCCGAAGCTGCATGCCCGACGAATCCAAATTAGACTCATCACCGTCGATCCCATCAAAAAGGAGGAAAGAAAATGAGTTGAATGAAACCGAGGCTGACCTAATTAATTTTCGCGCTCCCGTCGCCCAAAGCGAGGCTTTGTTTAACGACGACTGATTTCGATGGGGTTGGTATAAACTTTGGAAGAGATAGGCCGGTGCTCCGGGGCAGATTGGGGATCTAGGAAAGGATAATTTAATAAACCTACTTGTGTGTGTACTCCGAGGAGATTGGTTATTTAGATCAGAGCTTGAGGCGGGGTGGTGTCATGGATGCCCGGAATCAGGTTTGATAAAGCAAAGAGGTGAAAAGGAATTGGGTCAATTTGCAAGAGAAGTCGCAACAAAAGTTAAACACCCTGAGGATAAAGTCGAAAAATTCCGATGTTGAGTTTCATCACGTACTAAACAGCCATAAAGAACGTTAAGAATTCTCCTTCGCGTGCTGCTGAAAGATAGATTTTAGGTATATTGGTTCCAAATCTCACCGCTAGGGCGTGTACTACGATTTCATGTTGCGTTTTGATAGCCGATGCTGAAACGCGAAGAACTAACCGCCTGCCTGACTTAGAAGTGCAACCAACGAAGTGGCCACCCAACTTCTTCTCATCTGCAAATTCATTGAATTCGACCGGAAATTGCGAAGCAGAAGCCACGTTTCCTAACTTCATTCATAAGTAGGTACATGTATATACATGAGTGAGTTAAAAACAATCTTTGGAGTTCATGCCCATTTTGCATCACCGTCTACCCAGTACCAAGGTAATTACGATCCAGATGCGAGCAATTACCGAAACGTTTGAAACGCGATGAGTGCAGGTAGATAAACCCAAGAGACGAGAGGAACGGCAGGAAACACGTGGTAAAATCAGGAAAATGTCTGTGTATTGAGTCTGTGCCTTAGGGAACATCAACCGCCTGAAGGGTACACCAGTCTAATGCATTACCTTATCTACAAGTACAACGAAAAGCTCTACCAGTGGGTGAGAACACGGCGTAGGTATACAAGTAGGCTCGGTCAGGACATTGTTGGTGGGACTTTCAAACACACACAACGAACAGCCTGCCGTAAAAGATTCAGTACTCCCATAAAAATACCCGTGCGATCTCGATGATGACCTGGCGAAGAGAGAATCCAAGGGGAAAGCAATAATTCGCACAGAAGTGGAATGATGACAGCCATTTTTGGCGACGTGGATGTGTCAACCTTTGGGACGATTCTTGAACTAATTCTGACTTGGCAGAGCTATAACTCCTAACCTCCCGATGGAGAAGGCAGTCAGCACAGTTGGCCAATGAAATCTCTTGTGCCTGCGACTGGTAATATCCCAGCACCACCGGAAATAGGCACGAAATACCCGATCTGATGAGCACAAACGCAGGCGCCATTTTGATTTTTGCAAAATTGAAATATTTGCCACCATCTGTAATGAAAATGAAACGGAAACAAGATTGATTTTGACAGCTAGAGTTGTTATCATCATTCACTGAGAACTTCTCAGCAGAGATATTACTGCAGGTTCGTCAGATGACTGAGCCTACTTCTTATATTTTGTTGTAAGTCATCAAATAACAAATTGAATTCGTAAAAAAATCTCTCGCATAATCTTCTTCATTAACCTAGTCTACCTTCTGTTTACTTTGATGATTTCCGAATCGTCTGCGAAACACTGAAACCAGCAGTTCAGTGAATGAGGAAAACATATCACGTAGCCTCAATTTACATAAAAAGTTGGTGTAGTAGGGCGTTTTTTTAGCGTCGGATTGTGGGTTCCCCAGGGGTCTGGTATAACTTCGGCCCACCCCGCTGGGAAATGGTGTTTACATGCAGGAGAGAGGGAGAGACGTAAGGTTTCTTCGGATAAAACAGAGAGAGGAATTTTTGAACATTCTTTGAACATCTTTCCAGGTCGGTTAAGTCTAATGCCGATGTGGCTGCATCACCATTTTTACTCCAAGATGATGAATCATGTTTGTCCCCCCCCCAAAAAAAACTAACAGTTTGCAACCACTACCCACTACGTTACCCGCGCCCCGAAACTGCTTCAGTTGATGCTATCCTCAGAGTATCACAAATAGACGGCGTTAGCTGTCCGATTCGGGGAATCCGCGCTGGGAACCTGCAGAGTGTACATTTTTTTTATCTTAGCCAATCACACACACTACACACTTTCGGAGCAAGGAATTTTCTATATACCTCAAAATCTCCAACCGAATCTACAAAGATGGCGGCCATTGTGCGAAATGACGTCTGCTTCGTTGCGTCTAATCATTTGATTGGTTGAAATTTCACGGCTGAGAGAAACCACGCCTCATTGGTTTCAGAAACAACACGATCTGATCAGTCTGACGGAATCAAGAGCCCTCAATCACGTGATTTGTATAATAAAATATTAATTACGAGACGTAAGTCATTTATGATATATTTGTCGCGGTTTTTAATTACCTGCTCAACACGAATCTTTTCTAGCGCCGTGAATTTTGATTGGTAACGATCATGCATCTGATAAACCTTCTCATTAACTCCGTGTCAATGTGCGCATCGTCGGCTCCGAATCAGGTCTTAAACTCTACATCAATTGTCCGCGCCAATTAAGAAATTAATTAACATGAAAGTCATGGTGGTAATGAGGTTTCGTCATCGCCTTGGAGATGAGATGATAAGTGGCGGCCATAAATCAGGGAATGGCTTACAACACAGGATCCCACAGTCCTGGTTAACCAGCCGTCGATACGAATCTAGAACATGGCAGACACGGTGTTTCTGAAAGAATCGGCGGCTGTTTCTTGGAGACAAGCAAGAAAATCCAATTATCTCATGATATTAGTGGCCTGTCGCGTGCTAATCACTGTCTTTAGAAGCGGTAATTAAACCAGGAAGTTTATGTTCAGTTTCAGGGCAAACGAACCTGTCCCTAAAGTCGAATTTAATGGATTTCTTCTCCGCCACATCACCTTTCTGACTGAATTTAGTACGCACCGTGTTCAAAAGGCGTCGCAATGAGCACACTCATCCGATGACGTCAATCTCAACTTTGAGCTCGAAACTGTGCCAGATTTCAAGGTGTTTGCCGAAGCATGACGGAAAGACCCGAAGTGTTACGAATGTGATGACGTAAGTGTCGGCGGTCGTGAGTGAAGAATGCCCAATCAGGTCACAGAATCTAGATTTAATTGCTTTAGAGAGTGTGAATGATTAGGCCATTAAATACCTATGGAAAGATGCTCTGCGTCTTTCATTGGTGTTGGGAACAGAAACCTGACGTACGCCACTCATCTCCGCCATTGTCAGTCCTCCTCCGCTGTCATTAGGCTCCTCACACAAGCACTCTCGTCCATTCTCGCGAGCACAACTAACCAACCCATTCAGCACTTCATTAGTCTAAGTCTTCCTTATTAAAGCCTAATCAGAAACCTCTAGTGTATATATAGTGCAGTCAGGTGACCAGATGAATAGACCAATCAGATGCTGATCCTACATTAATTAGATTAGCAGGAAATTACCCATTCGGGCGAGAGAACCGTGCCTGAAATCACCGGTACTTCCATTATGCTACAGCGGGCGCATCACAAAGCATCGAACAGTTAATTGGCTTCTTTGAATGTTACCTCTGCTATATAATAATTGTAGTATCGGCGTAATAAAGAGACATCGTCCTGTTCTTTGGCACGGGTTTTCATCTCTGATTGCGGATTAGTTGATGATACTTTTAAGGTTTCAAGGGAGGGTGGGGTTAGATTTGTTCGGTGGCGTCATCTAGCGGGCCAAGAACAAGGCGACACTGGTGTGGGGAGAAAGGGTCCTCTCCGAAGCCGGGCGTCAGAGGCCTGCCTTCTCTGGACTCGGCAGAGGCAAGAGGAAGGGCAAAGTGGCGGAGACGGAGACTGATCCAATTCTCTTATTTTTAGGGGAGGTGAGCGTGCAATTTAACCAAAAAAACTTGATTATGAAAAGGAAATATGACCCTCGAGTTCCTCAGAAAATGCTATTGGAATTTAAATAGCGCGTGTAGACTTTGAAACGGACTATTTTGCCGACGATTTGTCGCTTAAACAATGGAAATTGCAATCAAATTGTCGTCTCATCATAGCTTATTCACGGAGTTTGTAATCTCGGTGAGGTCTAGGGTTACACAAAGATGGCGGAGACCCTCGCTGTCGCCCTCGCAGCAGGATAAGGGTAGAAACATGCAGAAATGGCCCTCGATACCCCATGGGGCCCATACGGGCACGCCCATACCCTCAGCAGTTAATTCAATACTGCTTAACGTGGCGCCGGCAAAAAGGGTTCAAAAAAGGTCCTTCTTGTAATGCGGTAATGAAATTATCGGGTTGTCATCTTCGGGAGGGTGGTTATTGTTACCATTTTGGCCCTTCGGGCGGGTGTTCCCTCTTTGGCAATAATGACAGGAAGTTGGGCAGTTGGCGGCAGGGATATTATTCGTTACCATGGGCGGTAGAAACAGGGAGTGATGACGATGCACGAATTGGTGTCAAATCCAAGATGGTAACACGGTGCTGAAATGTTTATCTGGCCTGTAGTTATGGAGAAGGGTCACCAACAACATTCATGGAACTTCAGGCGCAGCTCCGCGTGAGAATTCTCTCGTGTGAGTTGGCTGTGAATGGGTAACTCAACCCGAGAAACTGTGGGCAGTCGTTCTTGTCAATTGGTCATATGAATAAAAGACTAGTAAATGCTTTTACTAGATTTTGCAATACAAATGCACTAGGCTAAGCTGTACAAATCTGAAGTAAAAGCATTTGCTAGCATTTATTCACGATATATCACCCAAAGGTCTTAACCTAAGTCGAAAGGAAAAATCCAAAATGGTGAATTGGCCATTGAGAGTGAAGAAAACTCTCACGTGGAGTAGTGCCTTCCCAAAATGTCGACATTCAAATTGAAATTTGTGGTACACATGGTAGATAGCATCGCGGGTACAAGAGACGAAGTTCGACAGAAGAGAACACCCAGCAGTTGGTTTATGTTTTTTCCGCCGGATCTATACGAAAAGGGGACTCAATGTAACCACCTGGATATCTCCCTCAAAAGAACCCCTAAAGTACATTTTTTCATAAAAAGATGTCCAGGAATTCCATGAGAATAACCGTCCACTTTTTTATCTCTTGCAGACAATTGGAGTAAAACGATAAAGGATGATAAATTATACGATGAATGCCGATGTAACAATTTTCTTTCACCGAAATACGGGCGGCAGGAAATATGAATGCCGATGTAACGATTTCTTTCATCGTAATACGGGTAGGGAGGAAAGAAGGCTGGCCGAATAGTCACTGCAACCAAAGAAATATCGTCTGAATTGAAACCACATACAGTGAAAATCACGCGAATGAAGAAAGGGCGACTGTTATGTGTCGTCTGCCTTTGAATGCTGGTGATATCCGTAACCTCACTGCACTCGATTTGACAAAAGTGGATTGGAAATTCTGACCCTGGACAGTTGGTCTCCGACCTCAAGGTTTCGTTTCTTTACCCACCCGTCATGATATTGTAAGACGTAGACAAGGCAAGGACAACTAATGATGCTGTCAACACAGATATTAACCAAATTAACGGGGCTTTGACCTCTAAAGATATAATACGAAACATTCACAGCTACGGCCAGAATAAAATCATTTTATACCTAATAGAGGAGAAAAGAAGAACAACATTGTGTAGTTTAACGCCCATTTTCATCGCCACAATATCAAATGGTTCCCCGTCGCTTTTTCGCTCCGCATTGGTCCGGGTTTTATAAAGAGCCACGCACTCCGCTCTAGGGACCCGTATGTCCTGGATTAGAAATTGGTTTATTAGCTGCTTGGGTGGAGATGTAACATATTGTTTTGATGTAACGTGGCTGCTGGGGATTGTCCGGGATGGGACCATGTTCACAATGGATAGAGCATATATTATTAGCTCAATTTTAAGTATAACCTTGGATGAATGTACGACGACCGTCAAAGTGAGGACTGTGTGACGCGTCCTGTTGACAGGATTGTTTTCAAAAATTTAATCAGCGAATGCAGAAGATCAGTTCTCATTTGTGCAAAATTTTCCATGTTTACGTTTGAAATCACCGTTTGGCCGAGATAAGATGCCTGCCCCATAGTAGAGGTTTCACTTGAACAGGAGACCCCTCAGGGTTCAAGCGATGTGACGGTGTTTTGGCCAACTTCAACAAAGGATTCGATAGAGCCAAACTTTTTACCCGTTGGACTAGGCTCATTTGAACACGCCTAGGATTTAGGACGGACCGCGAAATTCCGGCCACTCGGTGACTACGTCATGTCACCTGTAGTCAGCACGCCAAAGAACAAATTGCTAACTTTGCAGACAGGGTTTCGTGTATTGCTTTTTATCTTTGGGCTAGGCTCATTTCAACACGCCTAGGATAGGACCGCGAAATTCCAACTTCTGTACGCTCGTTGACTACCGTACGTCATGTCACCTGTAGTCAGCACGCCAAAGAATAAATTGCTAATTCTGCAGATACATATTAAATTCTAACTCGGCAGGCCGAGGGATCCTGAACACCAAGTTCCGCAGCCATTTGAACATGCGTTGCGTAAATCTAGCCGGTCAAGTCCTTCCTGGCCATTGGAATGTGGTCAGCGGCCTGTCAAAACAATTACCACCTCAGTGACACGCGGATTTCTTAACACAACCATTGCCCTAATCTCCCTGCCACAGTGTCACTCAGTTTCCTAATCAGACACAATGTAGCCAAATAAAATAGCCATCCTATTGTACCATCGCTGGCGACGCTGACACAAACTGTCTATCACCTCATGGCAGGTGTCGCCACCTAATATGGAGACGGGGAGCGTCCAGTTAATTACACAGCGGGGAGCATTTATTTATCTCGTGCGTGTCAATCTTATTTCGTGTGCTGTTGTCACTTGAGGTAATTAGGGACTGATTCGACCACACTGGCCGATCATCCGCAGCGGATAATTCGCACATTCGGCTCCAGCGTTGGCACATTTCTTGCTTCACACCTGACGATTTCCCTCGGACCTGGAGAGAGTCGAAATCAACTAATTTCCGGGTATTCAACGGGGGATGAGGACTTCGCAGGGCAAAATAAAACTATCACACCTATTGGCAGTTTGTGAGGCAACCTGGCTAAACTTGCACAAGGATTTTCTCTCTATAATCGAGCAGGACCTTGGAAAGCCAACATATCACACATTTGAACTACATGTATTACAATAGCCACAGATATTTAGATCGTGAAAATATTGAACACAAGACATTCTAGAATATGATGGAATTCATCACCAATCTGGTAATTGAAAATAAATAAATTCATGAATTTACTTACTTAAAATGTCATTGGTGCTACAATGTACTTATTCTAAGAACGTAAACATTCTACTTTGCATTTACAGCCGTAGATGATTAGGCCTACAAAAATGTAAGGGTCGTATTTTAGAACGTTCCTTAACGTTAAGGTCGACCTTAAGTCTATTGTAAAACCATCGAGAACAACAGATTTAAGGTGGACCTTAATGTTAAGGAACGTTCTAAAATATGGCCCTAAGAATTTTAGCAGAATTAGGCCTACTATACTCAGGTTTTATGAAAGAACCCGACGCTAGAATAAGCTCGATATTTGGGATTCGTGCTTTTTCGAGTTCAGACTCACATCTGCTTTTGAAAGGTATCATGTTGTGGAAGCTGTTCTTCGTATCAGCCAACCGGTGTGACCTCAGACCTTACACCTGAGCAAAAATGCCTCCATCTACGTCGAACATGAAACCAAAAACGTTGAAGATTCACTCCAAATAATCTTAGATGTCCAAACAAATAAATAAACCCAGGAACATTAGTTGAAATCTGTTTAAAAATGTAACCCGAGATTGGATCCGCAATCTCTGCCTTACCGCAGGACAGATTCAGCGGAGTGCTAACTTTTTTACATTCTGCATTAACGGTCGCAATTTACTAAAACCTGCGGTCGCTATTTAGCAAAACCCGCGGGGAGTCGTGGCGGCATGGCGGCCGTGCCAAGGCAACCGTTATCAGAATAATTCTGCAGAAAAAGCAAGGTTTGCAATCTTGAGAGTAATTCATATGTTTTATTCAAGCAATCAGGAGGTGCTTCTGCTGATTGTGAGAAGTTCAAACCACCCGATGTGATAGTTATGGACGGCGGCAAATAATCTGCTTGGATTGTTATGGTGCTGGCATGCGCAGTTTAACCACAGCGAATCACCCATTAGCGACGGAGAGTGGCCATATAAAGCATGGCGTCGTATCAGCAGACGAGAATTCATACCTGATGCTCTCATAACCGAGNGGCAAAATAAAACTTATCACACCTATGGCAGACAATCTGGCTGAACTTGCTAAGGATTTTCTCTAAATCGAGCAGGGCCTTGGAAATACAACACATCACACATCTGAATTATGAAAATATCCATTCACAGACCTTTCGACATTAGATCGTGAAAACAATGAACACAAGACATTCTAGAATATGATGGAATTCATCACCGATCTGGTAATTGAAAATAAATAAATTCATAGAATATTTACTTACTTAAAATGTCATGGGTGTTACTTATTCTAAGAACGTAAACATTCTACTTTACATTCTACTTTGCATTTGCAGCCGTAGATGATTAGGCCTAAGAATTTCAGCAGAATTAGGCCTACTATACTAAGGTTTTATGAAAGAACCCGACGCTAGAATAAGCTCGATATTTGGGATTCGTGCTTTTTCGAGTTCAGACTCACATCTGCTTTTGAAAGGTATCATGTTGTGGAAGCTGTTCTTCGTATCAGCCAACCGGTGTGACCTCAGACCTTACACCTGAGCAAAAATGCCTCCATCCACGTCGAACATGAAACCAAAAACGTTGAAGATTCACTCCAAATAATCTTAGATGTCCAAACAAATAAATAAACCCAGGAACATTAGTTGAAATCTGTTTAAAAATGTAACCCGAGATTGGATCCGCAATCTCTGCCTTACCGCAGGACAGATTCAGCGGAGTGCTAACTTTTTTACATTCTGCATTAACGGTCGCAATTTACTAAAACCTGCGGTCGCTATTTAGCAAAACCCGCGGGGAGTCGTGGCGGCATGGCGGCCGTGCCAAGGCAACCGTTATCAGAATAATTCTGCAGAAAAAGCAAGGTTTGCAATCTTGAGAGTAATTCATATGTTTTATTCAAGCAATCAGGAGGTGCTTCTGCTGATTGTGAGAAGTTCAAACCACCCGATGTGATAGTTATGGACGGCGGCAAATAATCTGCTTGGATTGTTATGGTGCTGGCATGCGCAGTTTAACCACAGCGAATCACCCATTAGCGACGGAGAGTGGCCATATAAAGCATGGCGTCGTATCAGCAGACGAGAATTCATACCTGATGCTCTCATAACCGAGCAAACCATCCCTCCTAAATGCCCCGTAATGTAACCTCGTCCCCAGAGTCCGTTTGCTCCTCGTAGCTGTCGCTCAGATGGGTTGGTAGGGACCGATTATATGGGGCAGACCCCTCCAGGTGGACGGGACAATCGGCCACCAACAGAAGCTTTATAAGACCTATTACGTCAATGCTCAAGTTTACCATCCGAAGTGACACGTCAAGAAGCAATAGAGAGTTTTAGATGTGCAACGTACGGATACGTATCCGCATCGACGAACACACCGTCGCAGTGCCATCACCAGCCTGTAATTTAGGCCATCTGCATGCATTAGACCAGTTAATTACACATTTTAAAACCCATCACTGACATTTGCAAGATTTACGACCAGAAGTGATTTCTATCAGAAAATTACCGATTTTTACTAATTTCCCAACTCGGAATGAGACCATAATCATTTCGGCAAAGATAAATCTTCTCCCCAACTGGAATTCCACGCGTTCATCACCGCATTGTCTCCGCCGCCATATGCGACTCGCTATCACTGCAACAATCTATTTTCGAACATAATGGATTTTCGATAAGCGTAGTCGTAGTCAATTAGTGTGATTAATTAACTTGTATTATAGGGTTTGATCAGTGGGTGATTGGGTGTTTAGGCCGAGGACACAGGTGCCGCCAGATGTAAATCCTTCGACGTAAAATGATGGAGTTATGGCTGCGAAATGTAGGGGCAGCAAAATGAGAAACGTGGAAGCAACGCGACGACCAAGATCCGGAGTTCTCTTGAATGTGACGCACCATCCCGTTCCTCATATCAGGACGGGTATTTCCACCGTGCACTTACTGCAACGAGGGGAGTACGGTTTCAGAGGTGAAAATTACCTTGAAATTCAATGACCTTGACCTTGTTGTACAGATACCTGACCTTCAAGTTCAATGACCTTGCTCTCGTTGCATTGATTACATGTGACCGTCACGTTACTTGTACAGATTACCTGACCTTGGAATGCAATGACCTTGACCTTGTAGCATTGATTACATGTAACCTTGACCTTACCCATACATATTACTTGACCTTGGAATTCAATGACCTTGACCTAGTAGCACTGATTATATGTGACCTTGACCTTACTTGTACAGATTACCTGACCTTGGAATTCAATGACCTTGACCTTTGGTCGTACTTACCTGCAAAGAGAAGAAGAAAGAAACATAAGTAAGAGTGAGGATTGCTGAATTAGTCAAAGGGAAAGATTGTGGCGGATTTCCGACGCGGACGCTTGGTCTCACTGGAAAACGGCAGCCGCTTTTTGTGAATCAACCGAGGCAACCCTAAATAATAGTAGTCATTCCCCTTATCAAACTTAACGCTAACCGTACACGACTGTAATGGCTAATAAAATTATTTGCTGGATATCATCACTTGAACAATAACTCAGCAAGCAATTGCTCCGCAATCGAAATCTAACATGATGCCAGTCGCCAGTATGACTCCTCTTATCACTTTATGCTTCAGGTCCCAAGCCATCAGAGCCTTATCAGCCGAGAAACACAGCATCTATCATCGGTCCGACTCCCGTCGAAAACATCACAGTCAAATTTACCCGAAATGAAGTAAATGTGTTTTCCTCGTCATATTTCCATGGTAAATCTGTTATTATACAATTACCGCCCCGTTCTGTGGTTTGTCTATCCTCTCAGCCGGGCACCGTGTTGTCAGGTGGCCCTCGGGGGAACCAAGAGTGGACAAACCGCCATAATCTCCGCCATTAATCAAAACTAACCAGACAGCAGATATGCATTAAAACATGTCTCAAAATGATTATATGATTTTAAACGACAGTTAAGCCCCCAAGACTGTATCCGAGGGGCTACTAAAATTTCATTGCTACCCATCAATTATGTGTATACAAGCGGGGAAAAACTTGATGACATCCTGAGCGCTTATCTGTATAATTCTTGCGCTAATGCGGCGGAATGGACGTGTTTTCACAGACCGCGGGTATTTGTCATTCATTAATGACGCAGCCAGCTGGAAGCGAGGCTGGATAGTACAGGATGTTTTTGTCCGCTCCAATGAACATCGACATGGTATTTGCTGCGGGATAGATGATTTATGATCGATGGAGCTTCCGTTTTGAGATATCCGCCAACGTATGTAACCGAAACGCGGAAAATTGTCGGGAAACTTGGCAGTTTAAATGCGCAACCAGCTTGTTGTCAGTTTTCGCACGTCAGTCCAAGTCGGGAGATCACGGCGTCATTACAAATACATGTACATGTAACATTTCTCCTTCTTTTCTCCATTTTCTTTAGCCTATACCTTTTCTTCCAGCGTCTGTTTCTGGTCTCGCCAGTGCCGCTACTACTTTTTGGATTCGACAAGATGAAACCTTTTACAGAACACGTTCTGCCCTGAAGAAACCGGATCTTCCGACGAAACGTCGTCGTCATCCATTCAATAGGGAGGTTTCGAAATCAAACGATAAACGTAAACTTTACGACAACGTTATTTTTCGTACTACACATTAACCAGATTTTATATTGCATTTTCGGTACAAAAACAACGTTGTCGTTAACGTTTACGTTTATCGTTTGATTTCGAAACCTCCCTCATATTAGTGAGGTTTCGCAAACCTGACGAAATACGAAGAACGAAATACGAAATTGGACTTAATTTCCATGACGTAATGCATTTCTGGAGGTGGTTGGTACCACAAATATCGCCTGCTACAAGAGTGTCTTTTAGCGTATGACGTAAGATTGATAGAGTTATGGTCTATATTAAACTTTGAAATATATCATCGTTTCGACTTCGTAGATACGAAGTGGAAGTTTTAAAATTAAAGATGCACCATCATTCTCTTGGTCTTACATGATATGCTAAAAGACGCACTGATACCCAGGACATCTGTGGTATCAAAATTTCCAGATATACATTAGCTCCTGATGATGAAGTCAGATTTCGTACTTCGTACTTCGTATTTCGTCAGGTTTGCGAAACCTCCCTACTGTCTAGAACCAAGTTGGTAGTTGCCGTCCTCTCTATTCTCTTTTCTTTTAGCAACATGTATACGTGTATTATTAAAGGAGCTTGTCCATTTGATAAGATTATATCAGATTGGATAGACGGACAAGGGAGCAACGAAACTGGACTCTACCCAGTCATACACCTCCACGTCTTCCTATAAGTCAAAGGATGCTGCTCGATTACTTATTTTCTCCGATGGAGTTTGCCCCTCCAACTCAAAATCCATTAAACGAACCATTGTTTACGGTATCTTTCATCCAAATTCAACCTGCTTTCTTTCACCATTCAAACCTTTTCTGGAAGCCATTAATGCAACCCCCATTCATCCATCTCCCCTTTGATCTCCTTCGCCGGTAGCTTCGCTAATGGTCAGATTGCCTCGTACAATGTCGATAAACACGTAAGGAAAGCTAAGACCCTTGTTTATCATCCAACTACATTAAACTCGTGCAGGCTGGCCACTTAACTCTAAATTGCTCTTCTCTTTATAAAGAGAGAGATAATTGAAGGCTCCATGACTGGAGGTAATCAAGAAGATGGACAGCAAGAGACGTCGCCAAAACCTTTCCACAACTCAGTCGAACAGATCCAATCAAACTCGCCTCCAGGGTCGTTTGTGGGGGTCAGTATAGACGAACACATATGGCATGACGCTGCATGCACTGGAGACGAGGTTGATTCAATCATACTAAGCAACATGACAGGAAATCTCGTCCAGCATGAGACTTCCGGTATCATTGTCCAATGAATTATGGGTAATCGAATAGGACGCCCCCTGCGATGGGGAACGCATCAAGACCGAACTTAATCTGATATTAATTAGCGCTGACCGGCGCACGACAAGATTATTTTCCGGCTTTTAGCGTCACCTGTGTCCACTTCCGTTTCGGGTAGCGAGATTGGAAGACTGAGCATGCGCCGGGGGTCAACACTATCCTCATGAGTCCATTTACTCGCAAGGGATATCTACTTGCGTGAGAGCATATTCGGCCACTATAAATCATGCGGTGAGGGCGTTTAATAGGGACGCTGGACACTTCGCAACCAAAGTCCAGTGGAGCCCTGTTCACATGTCGCTCAGACATCATCGTCAGTTGATATTTGCAAGTGCCACAAAATGCCAAAAATACGGTAGTCGTTAGGATTTGAACAACGTATCGCCAAACTACTAAATAAGGCTCATATTCAAGAAGGGTGTTTGAGAATAAATCGCTTGTTTGTAACTTGGGCAATACACGGAAACTTCCTGTGCATTGGCTGAAGATACACGCGGTATGGTTGAATATGGCCCTGAAGCACAGAGTAATCCCACAATAAACAGAACAGCCAAGTGCTCTATTGTCATCATTCACTGACTTGCCTTTACAATTCATCGTTTCGACGGCCCCCCGCCATCTTGAATTTCTTGCAAACTGGACATGCGCAGTTACATCTGGTAGGCAGTCTCGCGCAGGCCTGTTGGACACAATGGGGCAAATTCGTATCTCTTGAACAATCACTTTGCGTTGATTTGCCTACCAGAAAAGTGCGCATGCGCGGGTTCCAAGAAATCTCCGTGGAAACCAAGATGGCGGCGGGTCGTCGAAACGATGAATAGGCTTTCACAGTCAGACATATTAGGGTCATTTTGCCCACACAACATATGGAAGTGGTGACAAAGACAAAGCTATTCTGACAATTGTACCATGGATCACTCTGTGCTGGTTTTGTCCCTCAAGTTTTCAACCCCTTTTCATAAATAACCGATCTTTCTTCCAATCATAAGAATTTGGAACATTCATTTTTGGAATCCTCTCAAATCTTGAAGAGAGCTTTTCACCAACGATATCGTCGCTCACAGGACCGAATGATGGATGCAAAAAACAAACATCCCTACCTCTCAGCCGGGATTGGACCATATTGGTGCCATCAACGGTGAATGATGAACCAGCCGATAGAACTTGTGGTAACACAAATCACACATCGTCTGCTAATTACTGGTTATTGATCAGTTTACTTCGTGCAAACGATGCCTGATGTTTGTTCTGGTGGCGACAGGCGTCGAAGCCGACCTGTGTCGATGGGACTGTGTTTTGATTTCCAAGCGTCCTGCAGGGTCTTGTGGAATTAGCTGACACTTGTTGGGACTAGGACAATACGGCATTTCTACAGATTCGACCAGGAGGAGAATCAATGTCGAGTTTAATGTTTACTATTGACTCAGGCGGTGAAATATGTTCAATAGTTTGATGAACCATGCTTGGTGTCTACCTCTGACGCATCTTCTCAATGGGAATTGCTGACGTGGGCCTCCACTAGGCCTACTCTCCATTCCACTTCTGAGTGGCGCGAGGTTTATCAACGATAGCTCCTGAAACGGCTGGGCCGATTTTGATATACCATACATCAATCGAGATTTGTCTTTTTGTCGCTACAGCCAACATCACTGTCATTTTCCCGAAAAACGTGACAGAAAAAAAGTTCTTTCACAAATCGAAAAGGGCTAGATAGGAATAGCGTAGGGCAAAAACAGCCGACAGAGGACGAAAAGAAGACAGAATTCTGCAAAGAACCATCTGGAACCGTAATGTGATTAGATATCAGTCACTGAAAGACGGGGTAGAGTCTTCGATACGACTCTTTTGAAGAATCCATTCGTCTCGTTTCCGTGATCAAAACTCTTGACCAGACAGTCCAAGGATGCCAAAAGTAGCCGATCAACGAAAAAACATCAACAGCACCACTAAGACAAAATTGATAGCAATATTATCAAAGGGGTCTTTGGAGGGATTGGCCAGGAGGTGTTATCTGAGAGAGATGCTTGTGGGTTCTGCGCTCTGACGGACACTGGTCAGTCTTCTTCGATTTCACGATACGGGAGAATGTTGTGTTTGATGTGGGATTTCGCGGAGGGAATCTTCCACGTTTACGATGATGAGATAAAAAGTCCTGAAAATTAGGAACTTGACACCAGTCTGTGGCTTCACAGGGTAACCTCTTGGACAAAGGGAAAGATGAAGTCAACCGATTTCAACTCGCATATCTGGAAGATCGATTCCTATGAATCGCCTTCTATGGCATTTTCGAGAAATTTCATACTATTTCTCCGAAATCCTCCGCAACTTTTTGCCATCCCAAAGCTATCTCGATTACAGATGACTTAGAAAAATCTCCGCTCTGTCCGCATCCTTGTTATTCAGTCCACTGAGCTAAAGCCAAAGAAGTGCTACATAAATTGACGGATTATTGTCCACTTGCGGGGAAACTTAGAAGGCTTCATACTAGATGTGACTTGCTTGTATCAACAGAAAATTCTATGTTTTCTGTCCCAATGACGTCATCGTATTTGTAACCCGGATGTTAATTTTCGATGATGGTGACCAAGGCAATTCCGAGATAGGCCCAGTTTTGAGACTAAAATGGAAAATTTTCATCAAAGTGTACATGTATGTCGAAATGCCACGCGAATGGAGAATGTGTAGTTGTAATCTTACCCATTCCGGCAGGTACCACGTGACCCCGACTCAACCAATCGACGCAGAGAACCAAACACAAGGATTTTGAATAAGCCAATTAGCGAGTGACAATTAGCCCAATCACGGTGCACTTTGCGCGAGATGAGAAGTGACCCCTTTGTTGAGAGCAGCCGACCAGAAGACGAACAGACATCTTAAGCGACGAACAGACATTAGGAGGGTAATCTCAAAGACTTTGATCTTGTTAATCTTATGATGCGAAGATATTGGTGATTTGAGGTGTAATGACGCGCGAAGCCGTGCCGGCGGCATTGTTGTCGCGTCAGCAGACGATAACTCGTCCCCAGGTTGTTCATTTGCATTCGAAACCATAAATGATACAAATCGAACTCTCGGGGCGACCGGAAATGTAGCAACAAACATCAGCCTCGTCCCAAGAGGGTAAACAACACCTGATCTATTGAATCTGCTGTACTCTGTATGGAGGATGGAATACCCGGGGTCCAACGAAACCGTGTCCAGCCACCCTAGCAGCCTAATCACGCAGGTAATGAGAAGACCTTCCGCGCAAGAAGTGCAGGCCCGAGTTGACTTTGATCTTTAACGAAGACGCGAATATCTCTGGAATCAACGCCTGATAAATGCCTCAATTTTCGCGGCGTTTCTAGGTGTAATTGATCCCGTCGTCAGGTGGAACGCAGAAATTGGCAAAATTTGTTGTGATTGGTGACAAATCTCATGTCACGTGGCGCGTTTGGGAATCTTACGACTTTGATGTCACAGCAATTTGAGAAGCACATGTCGGATTAGAAGGGTGATAATTTAGCCTGGCTAAGCTTTTTACCTCGTTTCTGAGCTGATGCTTGGTATTTTGGCATTTCTGAGAATTATTGTGGACAATTGTCGAAAAGGTATGGGGGTAGTTTATTTGGAGCATACTACTCAATTTTTCAAGAACCAATTGCGACTGGTCGCAACAAATTAATTTTCCACTTGACCGAATGTGTGAACGCTTCACCTGTCTTGACTGACGAAGGCTATGAAACCAGACTCCTGGTTCCCGGCACTCGAATTCCGAGCACCGCAATTGATACATCGCAAGTGTCGCTCAAGTGTTCTCTAGATTTTCTCCGTCAACATCCATTGTGACGTCACAAGTGAAATCGTGAGTGTGTTGGCGAATATAATATTCCAAACCCCATTAAAATCGGTGTTCCCTGCCAAGATACAGCAGCGCATCCTGATATTGTCTGCTACTACTTCAAAACCATTGCATCGCCCCCGAACAATGCTTGTGATTTTCTCATTCACGGTCCAGACGGGAGATTCCCACGACCCGAACGGAGACCAATCTGAGATCAGAGCTCGTGGTCGATCTGACAGGAACATTCAATCAAACTTAAGGCGTCAAAAAAGAGACAAAAGCTAATTGAATCTCAATTCTATCAAGCTATGCATTAGTTCGAGGCAGCGTTCACGCGATATTTGAAGTAAAGCCGAGATCTGATATTTCTGTCGACGTATTTACCTTGTCTATACCGTCTCATTAAGATCTCAGAGCAGGTTTCATTGGAATGTGACAAATTTGGTGAAACCCTCGCGAGAATAGCACAAAAAGAGAGATTTATTAAGTCGAAGTCACATGGAAACGTACCAATTCACGCAAAATCTCGTGCTACGTAATCCACGTTATCTAACTCGGAAGATGAGCCTCCATTAGGCACGCACTCACGATTTTAATTTTAGATTCCCCCAACACAAACTGTAGACACTTGAATTGCAAAACCGAATCTCCACAAAAAAACTTCTTTCCATCTTGCGGTAAGTTGAAGCGGCATCCGAGAGAATCATCCAATGCCGGTGTCTCAAGTTGTAAGATGGTTCCTTCCTTTCTTGAGCGAAAGAGAGGCTGCCTTTTCTCGTCTGCCGGTATTACGACACCCAAAGTGAAAGCTGTTTAAAATGTCGGGCCTTTTACAGAATTTCTCTCCCGTGCAGGAAGCTTTTAAACGACGAAAGTACCAGGCCTGGAATTTTTTCACGAATTCCATTATTTTCGTTTTAGATTCTGCAAAGGGAAGCTTTTAAAGTGTCGGAATTGACTCAAAATGCGAGGCGTTTATTCCGAATTTTCAAAACCCGATGGTCGGATTGTCACGTCATAATTAAACGGCGTTTCCGTTGGTTAATTAAGTTGTCAAGTAACAAAAACAGTAACAACATCATGAGCGCTTACAGTTGCGTAATGCACGGCACCACTCTCCACACTGAGGGTTTCCGAAAGTTGCCAGCCCTGTATGGAGGTGGCGTGGCATGGCATGCCGTGATGTGAGAGAGCAGGGGCTGATTATCGAGAATGCTTAAAGCCGCACTGTATTGAATTCAGAACTTCCTTACGTCCCCGACATTACGGCAGTGTAAATGTACTGTGCTCTCTGAATACATTAGGGTCCTGCCTGCAGTTTTTTCAATGTGCGCTGAAAACTAACTAATGTAGGGCTCGATTCTTTGAAGTACGAATCGGGCAAGCATTTTGGGACCTTCACGAGGCCACGAGACCTCTACCTGAAAATACCGTAAAATTCAATACAGAGGGGTTTTAAGGGGCGGGGTTACTCGGGTTTGTGGTGAAGTAGGGAACTAGCTGGCGCCAATGGCCGACTATGAACGTCTGCAATCGGTATATACCAAAATTCTCCCAAAAAGACTGAGTAAATGAAATGGTCATAATGAAGCTGAAATCAGGAGTCAGCGCTCACACAGCAAACGAAAAAGTTCTGTAATCTGAAACTAAAATGGGGACATAACGCCGCCTCAAATACATTACGAAGTGCTCAACATTTAACGACTATCATTTTAGTTAATGTGTTTGCCTTGTAATTGGTCTGTAGTTTGACAGTTATTTTAAAGCCGGCCCGGGGGGTGCGCGCCGAGTCCATCATGACATGGACGCCAGACACCTCCGTCATCATGGGGTCCGTCCTGCACTTATCAAAACATGATTTGGTGAGCGAACCGAACGCAATGTGATGCAGTGTCGACTGAGCGACACTGCTGTACATATTCATGTACACAATGCACTGCCGGCCCGTTAAAAGAACGTTGGGCAGAAACCTAAGGCGTCTTTCATCAAACTGAGCAAGATTTTGATTACAATCCTGTACATCATCTGCAACATTCCTTGTTCAATTCAAGATGGAATGCACCAGGCCATGCACTCGATTAAACGAGGACCTGAACAATGTACAGCTATCCCTGCCATTTTGTTATAAAAGACGCCGTCTTTAGCAGGTCAGAACCAGTATTGTGCGCAGCAGTCGTGCCCATCTGCCAGTTTTGCACCGCGACGAATTCTTTGCAACACACACGGATATTAGCGTAATTATGCTACACTAATGACTTTGATCAACTGGCTCTTTATTAAATTAAACACAAACTGGGCCGATATGATGAGATCTAAATGAAGAAGGAATGTTCCTTTGTGCGTGTCTCTCACCCACTGGTAACTCGCACGGGCAATGATGAAGGCATTTGGCGCCCTTTCAGTGGAGTGTTTAGTTGAGCGCAGGTCGTGGGCCCTCAGGATGTGTAACCAGAGATGTCGGTATTTTGTGCAAATCCTATCATTTTTGATAATTCGGCGGCGAGACAGTGATTTGGAGATTGGCTCGAGGTGAAAACCTGTCGGGGGATGTCTGAATTTTCGGCCTCACTGATGATAGCCTGTACTTTCTTGCATGCACAAGACAGCGACAGAAGTGTTAAATGGTTGCCGTTCTGCAACGTGTCTGATCCTAGCCTGTCGCACAGCCTGCCACGCCAATCACGAAGCGGGGGCGTTGGCAGGCCTAATAGGGGAGTGAAGCCAGCACAATACGCTGTATGGTGTACTACCACGTAATAGACTGACCAATCACAATTCGTATTTCCGCACATCTGGTCGCAACTCATCAACATAGCTGCACCAAAAGTGGCGCACGGAGTACGTTTCAGAGAGAAATAGTCAACCCAAGATGTAAATGAACAATGATACACTTCATTATACGCTTAAAAGTCACGAGAACACGGAGGACTTCTTTCATTAGTGAAATATTAATACGCAATGCAACACGCAGACGACATCGAAGACCACGTGACTTCAAGCAGCGCAATTCGAAACGCGGGACCCCATTCAACAATGGCGGATCATTATTTTTGGATGGCACGTGCGCTCTTCTTGTAGCCTCATTCATTATACATCATTTAATCAAGCAGCACGCGTACTCTATTTACTCGAATTCAGAAATATTCAATTTTACATTTTTGGCTCCGACACCTGGATTCGCCGCAAGACAAAAACGAGTCGCGCAGCTGAATTTTTGAAAGAGTTTTGAAACCAGTCAAGAGGTGCCATTCTCACAACTTCCATTCAAACGCTCGAAACTATCACAATAATCAAAGGTCTATTATTTGATTCCATGAGCAATGAATAGAAAAACCAGTTTTTAATTTAGTATGTTTACATTATAGGATTCGTAGACTCAGTCTCGTCTGTTTCGACGATCAACCCTTAATCACGTTCCTTGAAATTATCATGTATTCGCTGCAGCAGTGACACTGAAGTGTACACTGCTGAATACCAAGTCAAGAAATTTTACATGTAGCTCACAGATGCTGAGAATAGGACCATAATTTGATCTGACAGGCATTATTTTCGGAGGGGGGATCTGCCATGTTGGGGGGGGGGGGGTAACATGGTAGTGGGCGTGCGCAGGGCCAGACCAGGGACCTTATTAACGAATTTTCGCAAAGCCCCCAAAACGCCAACGCGAACGTTTATCCTTTTGTTCGGTGCTCTCTTCGTGGCATCGAACAATGGTTTGGCGTTCACGTTGGCGTTTCGGGGCTTTGCGAAAACTCCCTATTAACAAAGCACCCGTATCGTTAATGACACGCAAATCTTTTGTCAGCCTGATATTGAACAATAGGTAAGTTACGAGAGTTTTGTGAAAGTCCCAGATAGCCTACTTGCACAGAATGCTGGCTGTTCGACAACACAGCCTTCTGTGGAAGAAGGCAAAACAGGGTGGCGTTCTACGTACCATCTCGGATTTTATCGTACGTGGGGTTTTCAGAAAAAACACCCAGACGAAGATTTTCCGGAATAATCAGATAGTCCCAACTGCACATTTTGCTGGGAAAGAACACTGTCTTTTCCACCAAGGTACAAAGCCACCGGATAAGAATTTGAGCAGCTAGGAGCAAGTAATTAATATGAAAGGATGTCATGCCAAATTTGGAGTACATCAGCTTAATACCTGTAAGAAAACTAAATTATGGATAATCTAAATGAAGAAGGAATGTTCCTTTGTGCGTGTCTCTCACCCACTGGTAACTCGCACGGGCAATGATGAAGGCATTTGGCGCCCTTTCAGTTGAGTGTTTAGTTGAGCGCAGGTCGTGGGCCCTCAGGATGTGTAACCAGAGATGTCGGTATTTTGTGCAAATCCTATCATTTTTGATAATTCGGCGGCGAGACAGTGATTTGGTGATTGGCTCGAGGTGAAAACCTGTCGGGGGATGTCTGAATTTTCGGCCTCACTGATGACAGCCTGTACTTCCTTGCATGCACAAGACAGCGACTGTAAGTGCGAAGGATGGTTGCCAATCTGCAGCGTGTCTGACCCGAGCCTGTCGCACAGCCTGCCACGCCAATCACGAAGCGGGGCGTTGGCAGGCCTAATAGGGGAGTGAAGCCAGCACAATACGCTGCATGGTGTACTACCACGTAATAGACTGACCAATCACAATTCGTATTTCCGCACATCTGGTCGCAACTCATCAACATAGCTACACCAAGAGTGGCGCCGGGAGTACGTTTCAGAGAGAAATGCACGACGTCAACCCACGATGTAAATGAACAATGATACACTTCATTAAACACGGAGAACTTCTTTCATTAGCGAAATATTAATACGCAATGCAACACGCAGACGACATCGAAGACCAAGTGACTTCAAGCAGCGCAATTCGAAACGCGGGACCCCATTCAACAATGGCGGATCATTATTTTTGGATGGCACGTGCGTTCTTCTTGTCGCCTCATTCATTATACATCATTTAATCAAGCAGCACGCGTACTCTATTTACTCGAATTCAGAAATATTCAATTTTACATTTTTGGCTCTGACACCTGGATTCGCCGCAAGACAAAAACGAGTCGCGCAGCTGAATTTTTGAAAGAGTTTTGAAACCAGTCAAGAGGTGCCATTCTCACAACCTCCATTCAAACGCTCAAAACTATCACAATAATCAAAGGTCTATTATTTGATTCCATGAGCAATGAATAGAAAAACCAGTTTTTAATTTAGTATGTTTACATTCTAGGATTCGTAGACTCATTCTCGTCTGTTTCGACGATCAACCCTTAATCACGTTCCTTGAAATTATCATGTATTCCGTGCAGCAGTGACAGTGAAGTGTACGCTGCCGAAGACCATGTCAAGGAAGTTTAGCTCAAAGATGCTGAGAATAGGACCATAATTTGATCTCCGAGCATTATTTTCGGAGGGGGATCCATAGGCCTTAGTGGGCATGTAGGTCCAGACTCCTACGCAGAGGTCAGACGGTTTCACCTTACTCGTAAGTGGAGCATCATAAAAACCCCATATTCATACATGTAAATCTACATGTACTTAAGTCTAAAGTGTGACACTACTATTATCCTTTGTTCAACACTAAAGATAGGTATTACACTTTGACTCATGCATGTTTATGAATAAGGACCCAGGACCCTTATTAGGGAGTTTTCGCAAAGCCCCCGAAACTTTAAGGGCACGCAAATCTCTTGTCAGGCTGATAGTAAACAATACTAAAGTTATGAAAGTTTTGTTGAATAAGGTCCCAGATATATAGTGTGCAGGCTGTCCGACACCACAGCCTTCCGAGTGTGGAAAAGAAGGCAAAACAGGGTGGCGTTCTATGTACCATCTCGGATTTTATCGTACGTGGGGGTTTTGGAAAAAACACCCAGACGAAAACTTTCCGGAATAATCAGTCTCAACTGCACATTTTACTGGAAAGAACACTGCCTTTCCCACCAAGGTACAAAGCCACCGGATAAGAATTTGTGCAGCTAGGAGCAAGTAATTAATATGAAAGGATGTCATAAAGAACCGAAGATAAAAACTGGTAGATAGCTCCGAAAGTTGCTGATTGAAGAATTCAGCGTGTCATTGGTATTGGTGAAATCTCCTCTCTCCCCATCAACCTCCCATAAGCCTTAATCAACTCTTTAATGGTACATAAGCCGTGTGCTGGATCCAAGTGAGGGTTCACTTAATTACATCTCCTGGCGGTTAATAGAATTACCTGGCTATCAACACAAAGAGACAAGGATGAGTGGTCTTTTCATGTCGAAGACGCAATCACAGGGACTTGTCAGGGGTTTGCAAACTCCACACGGCGTTCAGGGAAATGTAGTGCAGTTCTGTCTGGAGGTTAGGTTCACTGACATTACCTCATGATGTCGCCGTGAGCACGAAAGGCAATGTACGGAGTTGAGTGCTCTACAGTGTTGAGCTCTTCAATGAAGCCAGACATGCCAGAAGCTATGCAAGCAGACCCGTGTATAGGACTACTGTTCTGTGGTAAAACAATGCGTGGAGACTAGGATGGATGGGTAGCAAAGCTTCAAGAATTCACGGGGGCTTGAGGACTCCGTGTGTCACCCCGTAGGTCATCCTGATCTGGGGATTCCCAATTCACGGAATGGTCCATCAGATTCGTTCCGAACCGAGTTGCGCACGAATATCCACCCAACCGCTGCTAAACTACTTGTATCACAGAGAAAATTCGACAACGCCAGGCAGTTTTCAGACAGGGAAGTGTCTTTTCCTCTGCAACGAAATCCATGGACCTTCAATCAGGAAGGCGCCACGATGGCCTGCCCAGCGATTCACCATCACCACCCAGGCACCATCCTGAGAATCAGAGGTTTTTCGTGTGCTCGCTGCCTCCGTCACTGCACACTTCGGTGCCCTGTATATATTGAGGGGATGCCCCAACACACAGGCCAAACAAGCACTGCATCATGCACACGAGCTGATGTGCATACACCGCCTGCGGATTCTTCTTTTCGCCATGCTGTTGTGTTCGCCATCGGAGATTCCCGATCACCACGAGGCCAAGCACTGCGTCTCCGTGCTGACGTACACACATCGCCAATGCATCCGACTTTTTGCCAGGCAATTAGCCATCCCAACGCGCAATGATTTTGCCTTCTAATTAAGCTTGAGGCGGTGTCCCAATCATCACCTCTAGTTTGACATGAACTGGGGGAATAGCTGAGCCAGTTCATCAGACCTCATTAGTCCCAGCATTAGTCTAATTTGATTTGGGATCCAATGGATGGTATTAGTAGAAATGGGAACCACCAGTCTTGGCAGGAGATAAGCGCTGTCTTTCTGCAATTAGTGTTGCGAGCTAATTGGGTTGAACACAGAGTCAGTGCACAGCATCTATCCCGAGGTGTCAGATGTACATAGATCGCTACGTGTGAACAGACTGATTGAGTGGTCGAAAAGGACCAGTGTATGTATTGCTGTACATTGATGTGATTGTGAGCGACATGAGCGAGACTATGCTGAACAGCATGTGTAATCGACCAATGGGATTATGCCTTGCAAACGAAGGTCCAACTGACCAATGAAATCTGACGGTGCGCTTACGTCACTGCCCCACAACGAGAACAGATCTTATACAGTGTCATTCTCAACTTAGAGCTTGAAACTTTGCCAGATTTCAATCTCTAATGTCATACAACAGCGGCCATATTGAAATGGAAGGATATGTGATGCGGCGCGCCGATAACGCAGACTGGCGGAGTGTTCTTCCGCTAAGAAATAGTTCGCTAATATATAGTACTGAAATGACGAAAATCGCACATTTTATGATCATTTTGATGTCTTTCTGCAATTAGTGTTGCGAGCTAATTGGGTTGAACACAGAGTCAGTGCACAGCATCTATCCCGAGGTGTCAGATGTACATAGATCGTTACGTGTGAACAGACTGATTGAGTGGTCGAAAAGGACCTGTGTATGTATTGCTGTACATTGATGTGATTGTGAGCGACATGAGCGAGACTATGCTGAACAGCAAGTGTAATCGACCAATGGGATTATGTCTTGAATCACGAAGGTCTAACTGACCAATGAAATCTGACGGTGCGCTTACGTCACTGCCCCACAACGAGAACAGATCTTATACAGTGTAGCCGCGACCAGTGCGAGTGTTCTTGGACAATGGCCCGGATTATGTGGGCAAACGCAGACCAATGAAATCCTGATTACTCTGACCCAAAGCAAGGCAATGGTGGAGAGGAAAGTGTAACTGGCCAATGCGACCCCGTGTTGCCGTGATGGAGGAGCGGACCAATAGAAACTGGCCCATGCCAGGTTTCAGGTGAAATTCAACTGTGAACACTGCGAGATGGACAAAATTCACCATCCGTGGGTCCCATCAGTGCTGGGTATATTGCAACACCACTATCTTTTGGTAAATGTGATCTAGTCACATTCCTGAGTTCAACGAAGTACCTTTGGCCAGAATGATGTGAAAAACACTACTTTATGATGTATATGACAGTGTCTTCATGTGTCTTCAGTGTCTTCATGTCTTTCACCTTAGAAACCCGATTTCTATTTCATATATGACAGTAACAGTGTCATGTAGCACAGAGTGACTGCAACTGACCAATACAACCTACTTCCACTGAAGTAATTAATTCCGTCGACCAAGGGAAGATAAGCATCTTTAATTACAGTACAACGTTAATTATAGTTGAATCATGTCTCGAGATGAATTACCAGCTTCACGTTGGCTGACTGGTTGTATATAAGGGGGATAACGTGTGCTAGACCGTGGCTGTAGCATTCCAACCCATCACAACGCCATTCTCATTTAGAGAAATCCGAATTCCTCCGCGACACATCGCACGCCATAGATAAGCGAAGCGATTTTTTCTTGTAATTGCTCTGAACACATCAGCTCATGAGCCGGGAGATTTCCATGCTGGCCATCATCAGTGACATCGTAAATAGTCCTGAGAACGCTCATCAGTCTCGCTGGAACTGTCGCCGGTGAACGGGGCCGCGGAAGCAACGCGGCAAAGGTAAAGGGGTCCATTCTTTCCCTTCAAAGTCCTCTGCTACAACGGCGTCGGAGCTGTCCACCCGCCATAGCACGACACCACTTGACAGTCGATTATGAAAGGTCCCCAGTGTGTAGGCCCACGACGGACGTCGACGTACACAGAACGCAGCGATAAACAATTGATCATAGAGTGACCACGGGCACCAGTAACCGATGATTGCTTTTTCAGTAATTACTGGTTTACATTACGTGGCAAGTAATTGATTTGAAATACTAGCAGCGGTAGCTAGAGCTAAACGACGTACATGTTTGGACATAGCCAACATGTAGACTTCAGGTTGTAGTCATCAGGAAAGCTGACCATTCAAATATTGCTAAAGCTACCATTACCATGAGTACGGTTCGAAGTCTTGATGCCAGACAACACTCCCCTGTACAGATCCCGTTCATGTGAAGGTCTTGAGCGAGACTACTGGTGCGTCCCCTGGCGCCATGTTGATGTCGTTCATGACGGCATGCATCGTTGTGTGTCGCACCTGTACATTCCTCTTGCCTACTTTTCAGTAGGCCCAGGCACCGCTTGACAAACAAAGTCGATTTCCCTCCACAGCGAAGGGTTCAAAGCCTCAAAAGGTGTAAGAGTGGCGTAAAGTGCAAGGTTCCCAGTTCCTTTTCGTCAATCAAAGCCACTGATTACCAAGTCCGTGCAAAAAACCGCAGCGTACACACCAGTTTCATTGGTAACGTACGCAAATGTACATGATTATACATACATATATAGAGACTGTTGGAACGGACAGCAATCCTCTCAAACGCGCCGAAACCCTGAAAAAAAGCACTCCCATGCAATCAGCGTAGTATCAATAGATACAGCGCCAGAAGGAAGAGGCAGAAAATGCTACAACTGCTAAGCCACCGAGTGTACAGGAGAACATGTACACTGTACATGGGGCTAATGACATCGCTAGCTGACCATTAAATACACGGCTAATGGATATGAAATAACATCGAAGCAATCACAGAAGTGGACTACTTTTTCACAACGCACTAATGTCGTTAAGGTAAATAAGGATGGAGTGATAAAAGCAAATTGTTCAACCATGGAGAAGCCAAAAACTCGTAGTTCTGCTAAAAGTTTGTCTGAAGGGGAGCAAAGTGAGCTCCAGACTCCTGATACCAGGGATCAGGCAGATGAGAATGTGGTTGAAACTGTTGATGTTGGAAATGGTTCAGAAGATGTCACTCCAGTTGATTCAGAATCGGGTAGGAAAGGTGGGAAAACGTCCTCTACTTTAGAACAATTAGGCCTAGTTGACCTTCCAGAATTGTTGAAGCACATGGCAGGTGTGCTGGTAGGCCTAACAGAAGCAGTACAGACTGATAGGCGAGAAGTAATTGATAGTTTAGGTGACATGTTTGAAGAGGGGCAGCTTAATCTGCATAGAGCACTCTGCCGAGTTTCCAAAGCTCAGGACGAGATTAAGATGTCATTGCAGGAACAGAAGAGACTAATGGAGTCTCAAGCAGATTTGTTGTCACAGTTTAATAGGACTCTTACAAAGTCAACTGAGTTGTTGACAGGTCAGGCCCAGGACCATATTGCCTCTCAAAATAAGCAGTTTAGTGCTCTGGAAAAGGCTTTCCAGAAACAATCTAGCAAGTTCACCTCAGTCACTGACGATCTGAAGGTCAAGTTAGGCGAGGTTCAGGAGATTTCTCGGACATGTCAGAATTGTCAGTCAAGTAGTTCCAGTAGGCCTAGTTCGCCAAAAGTCACTGTAGGTTTTGCAGATAATGCAAAGGTAGGCCCAAGTCGTAGGCCTAAATCCCGTAGGAAGGCAAAATCGCCTGCTGATTCTAGTAGTAGTGGTTCAGATAGTGACAGTGAGTCTGAGACTAGTGTTAGAACTTGTAGGAGTTCAGCTACTTCAGTTAACACTAGCACTAGTAGTAGTAGTTCTAGTAGGAATAGACATAGGCCTAAATTCCCAGCTTTCACAGGCAAAGAGTCTTGGGAGATTTGGATCAACAGATTCAGCGATGTTAGTAAACGGCTTGGTTGGTCGGATGACGAGAGGTTGGACGAAATTCTTCCACGTCTTCAGGAGGAAGCTGGAGAATTTGTTTATGGCCAGCTCTCTGAATCTACCAGGTCTGATTATACCAAGCTGATTGCTGAATTGACAAGCCGATTCAAAAAGGTTGAATCACCCAAGACCTTTGCCCAGAAGTTTGCTAATCGGTGCCAGAAAGCTGGGGAAACTATTGAGAATTTTGCAGCAGAACTAAAACGTCTGTATGATAAGGCTTATACGGGACGTACTGAAGAGGTCAGACAGGAAGACCTTCTGCGCAGGTTCTTCGACGGCTTGGAGGAAACAAGCTGTAAGAGCGAAATAGAGTTCTATAAGAGTCCTCGAACTCTGGACGAAGCAATTTCGCTAGTGGTTAATTTTAAGGAAACCCAGCGTAGGCATGCTAGGAGTGAGACTGCCAAGCGGATCTCAAAGAATGCTAAGGCAAAACCTAGGGTAGAAGTTACATCGGATAGTGATAGCGAGCTAGAGTCGGAAACAGCTAGGGTAACTAGGAGTAGTGATAGTGTAGCTAAGGGCAGTGCTAAACCTGCTGTTATGACAAGTACCAATTCAAGTGGTGTCACTCAGCAGCAGTTAGGCCAATTCACTAGTCTAATGGAAAAGATCGCTTCAGGGTTTGAAACTCTGAGTAAGAATCAGAATCAGGGCCAGAACCAGTATTCATATAGGCCTAACTCACACCATAGGGCCCAGAATCATCATCATCATGATCAGCGGCGTGGTAATCCTGGTCCTCAATCTAGGTATCCATCTGACAATAGCATGCAGGGTGGCAACCCTTATGCATCATTGACGTGTTTTAAGTGTGGAGAAGTAGGGCACATGGCAAGGTTTTGCCAGACCTATAGCATGCAAGCACAACAAGGTGTGAACAATTTTGATACCCAAAATCAGGCCCAGGCCCAGCCTAGAAATGATACCGGTACGTATCCAACAAACTAGTTTCGGTCGGCTTTGTGGGCAATAAGTCGACCGCTTGTAGTTTAGATGCTAGTCAGATTACCAGTAGATGTGAATTTGGGGATGTTGAGTCGGCATTTGACAAAGTTAGGCGCCAACAGCCGCTCAGTACAGGTATTTATATTGTAGGTTTAGTCCAGGATAGTAGAGTCATGATAACGGTAGATACAGGTGCCACTAAGACATTTATGTCTAGGCGATTTTACGACAAGATTCCTGTAGGAAGGCGGCCTGAACTTGAAATTAGTCAGTTCTCGCAACCAATGACTGCTGCTGATGGCAAGCAGATTTCGCATTATGGTAGGGCAGTGTTTGAACTTAAGTTAGGCCCATTAGAAATTAGGAGATCAGTCATTGTTGCCGATATTCTCGATGATGTGTTACTTGGTGCAGACATTTTATTTAGGGACCCGCTAGGTCCAGCGGATTTACTGTTGAGTCAGAGTGTGATGTTGTTCAATGGAGTACGGATTCCATTGCAGAGGGTCGGTGCACCTTATACGTGTAGTTCAGCCCATAGGATGGTGGCTGCAGATAGTTATTTAGTTGAAGAGAGTGAATCAGTAGTCGGTACATGTAGTCCAGTTGAGCCTTTAGTTGAAGAGAGTGAATCAGTAGTCGGTTGTCCAGTTGAGCCTTTAGTTGAAGAGAGTGAATCAGTAGTCGGTTGTCCAGTTGAGCCTTTAGTTGAAGAGAGTGAGTCGGTAGTCGGTAGTCCAGTTGAGCCTTTTGTAGTGAGTGAGTTGGTAGTAGGTCGTCCAGTCGAGTCTGTTGTTGAAGAGAGTGAATCAGTAGTACATGTAGGTAGTCCAGTCGAGTCTTTTGTTGAAGTGAGTGAGTCAGTAGTTAGTAGTTCAGTTGAGTCTTTTGTTGAAGAGAGTAAGTCAGTGGTTAGTAGTTTAGTTGAGTGTCAGAGAGAGATAATTAGTGGAATTGTGGAAGTACCTACGGAGGTGGATATATCTAGAGACGATTTCGGTTGTGTGAGGAGATTAGGCGTAGGACATGTTAGGCATGATAGGACTTTTCTTGAGTTTCTTACTCTTGTATTGTGTCATTTTGTTTGTCGACTTTTGGGCTCTATTTCTGGACATAGTGATGAAGTTGAGTTTGGCACTAGAGATGCACCATCTAGATGCGGCGGCAATGAGGTCAATTTGTCAGGTCCTAGGGGAAGGCATAGGCCTAAGGATGAATATATGGCGAGGTGTGCTGTCCGCACTTTTCCTTTTGAGCCAGGGATAACTTAGGAGCCAGTTGTATTTAGTCTTCCTGTTTAGTTGGCACAGTACCCTTGTAAAATAGTACATACATGTATATATAGTCTTGATGGATGGAGAAGAGGCATATTTTATTTTTCATTATTATTTATTATTGTGTAGAATCTCAAGTGGCACATTATCTCATAATTTTAGTATGTTTAGAGAACATACACTAGAGCGTTGGGCACAGCGAATTTTGTAACGTGACCTGTACACACTTTGTTAAGTGGAAGGCCGTGAACATGTTGAGACATTATTATTAATTTAATGGCCTGTAGGGACAATATTTATATTTCCCCGTCTTCAGTATATACCGACATGAAGGAATGTCATCTTCATAAATGACTTATTTTTCCATCCTTCCATTTCAGATTAATGACGGGCCATCAGGGTAAACTCTGCGGAGAGAAGGGGGCCAGTGGATGCCCCTTCGTGTGCAAGCTCTCATTCACGGACCCTATACGTATTCGCGACACTTCGTGTCATACCAAACGTGAGGACGTTTTCACGCTTTATATCTATGTCCTGGACAATTCATTTGAGGACCGTGTTGTGTTGCATGATTTTTGGACTAACAGCCTGTGGTTACTGACATAGGACAGTACCTGGACTCGATAATGTGTGTGTTTTCTCTATAGATCACTGTTGTGTCGGTGATAGTGCTTATTCTAATGGATCACTGTTGTGCCGGTGATATTTTACTCAGTTGCATTGCTGTTGTGCCAGTAATGCTATTTTATTATTCTAAGGTTTGTGAAAGATGGTTCCGGTGTTGGCGTTAGGGTTTCTTTATTTTAAATTCGTTGATGGGGACATCAACATTTCTTTTCGGGGGGCAGTGTGACGAAAATAAATTCCCATAGCACTGGAACATATTAGTGTTGTGTATTTTCATCTTACTTTCATCATTTAGCCAACACTTGGATCGTTTATTTCACCCCATCAGTCATCATGCCGGTTGTTTTGGCATGTGTCATGTGTGTTTGTTTACTTCCTGGTTGGCGACCTCCATTTTGGATGCTTCGTCCAATCAGATGTCATCTCGTACATTTGCGCGAGACTCCATGAGACAGCTTCAGACTGGGATCGATCATTAACATAATTGCAGCCTGTAAACATCCCATCGGTAATTCGGTATTTTGACCTGTTTTCACCATGATTTCTACGGAAGATTGCTGCTATAAGGTATGTTTTATTGTAGAAAACTATTACAGTATTTATGTAGGCATTTCTACTTTTGAAATGCGAGTTACGCTGAATATTTAAGCGAGTGTTTTGAGACTGACTTTGGCACTGTGAACCTATGGCCTTGACCTCTAGAGCATGCTTCGTTCGTGCTGTTCACGTGTTATCTCTGACATTAGTCATTTCGTTATGTAACCGGCGAGCGATAAGGTGTATAAAAGGAGGCCTGTTGGCCCTTGTGAGTCAGTCTGGTTGGGCTCGTGGAGGTACTCGTTTATCTCCCCTCGTTAGTCCACTGCTGTGCATCTGCCTTCGTTGTGGATAGCCTAATCTACCTCGCGTCGGCGTAGATCTTTCACGATCTGCGTCGCGTAGATTCTACAGCAGCCCAGTCTCTCTCCTGCATGCTCATGCTTAGATTCCTCGTTGGTCTAATGCATGCTAATGCAATGTGTGTTGTTGTGTGCTTCGTTACATGTCCTCGCACATGTCTTGCACCTCAATGCATATCTGTCGGTTTACTGTTTGACATGGGAAATTTCTATTAGTTTTAAAGTCCTTGGCCAAAATCTGAATCTAGTCCCAGTTTCTAATTCTAAGTCATTTCAAGTGCCACAAGTTAGGTCAAAATCTCTCTCTAGGTTTTAGATCTGCAAATCATGGATGTTCAGGGTTATCTACTGGAGATAATTAGTCATTATATAGAATATTTATATACATTATTTGCTGACCAGGGTACTCCAGCTGTTGAAATTTTAGAACTACTATCTCAGTTTGTGTTTGAGTTGTTTTGCGAGTTGTATTTGACTAGGCCTCTTGCTCCATCCATGTAAGATGAATTCGAACGCTGGTGCTTGTTGTAGTTCTTTTAGTGAGGAAAGTACGAGTCCGTCTGGATTGAACAGACCTTTCCCTATCGTGCAATATGCAGATGATACATTAGTGTTTATGAGTAGAATTGAAGAGATTGTAAGATTTGTGATGCACCTGTGGAGTATTATGTGGGAAGAAGGCTTCCCGATTGCTGAGTAAGTGTGGAATGGAATTAAGTTTTATGGTGCTGTGCCTTAGTTGTGCCAATTAGGCCTATTCTAGGATATTAGGATATTGAGTTCCAGAGTCATGTGGTGTGTGTTGAGTAGTCAGTTTTGTAAATAGTTGTAAATATCTTGTATATATTCCTTGGACATAGTAATAAATGGCATGTGTCCATGCCAGTATCACTTTACATGTTTCTCCTCCTTTCTCTTCCCCTGCTCTGGATCTGTTGGAAGTGACATCATCAGATGTGCACGATCTGTTTGCCATTCTGACCGCTCGGAGAATAATTAGGGCAAATAGTCGTCACAATATTGTTGCCGGGACATTCCCTTCGGCGAAATCCGACTTTGGACTTCTGGTTGCCTCTTGTAGGCCTACAAGAACTCGAGTACTCAATCGACCCGTTCTTCCGCTCACATCGTGATTTTTTCAACCCTTTCCGACTCTTCAGGCAGTGACATTCGAATGTGACGCCCGAGCCACGCCCAATTCACGTGCAGTAAAAACAACTCGCGCGTAATAGGAAGAGGCATTTATAAATGCTTCGTGAAGAACGTTTTGCCTGGGGCTACCCTCGCAAACCCAAGCCTTGTGTTGCTGGCCAACGGCGAACCATGCGCAAAAGCACAAAAACGTGATGTTAGCATTGAAAGCTGATCGTATATGAGGTGAGATTGCTGACGGTGCATTTTCATGGGTCGCGCTAAAATTTATACTGGTGTAATGTCTGAGAATGCTCCCCCTTGGACAATGCCCGCTTCATTGTTCGGCGGACACTCAAATACAGAAAGACATGTTGATCAGTGCCTCCCCCGTCACGTCGCGGATTATTCCGTCAATCTTTTGTTGGGAGGCACTGGCAAACGGGGGCAGTGAAAAACATTACACCGGAAACCTCCATCAAAGGTCAGGACCTTCCTAAGTCCCCCAGGGAGTCCCCCATACGTATGCCTGATGATAATAGGGAGGTTTAGAAATCAAACGACGAACGTAAACTTTACGACGCTGTTATTTTTCATACTGCACATTTACCAGGTTTTATAATGCATTTTGGGTAGAAAATAACGTTGTCGTTAACGTTTACGTTGATCGTTTGATTTCTAAACCTCCCTAATATCAACCCATCATAATTTCGATGACGATTTTTTGCCGGTGGTTTCGTCGTATCTCATAAACTGACGCACCTTCGACTGTTCTCAGCCCTACCCCCCCCCCCCACACACACACTGGTATTCTGACATTTGAATGGTCATAATCACCGCGAAAAATGCTAAAACGTTTCCATTAATAAATGGATTCCGCCGACTTTTCGGCCGTTAAAATGTCCGAGTTCGTTTTCTTGGAATGAATGGAAATTAATCAAGTTGATGGAAGGCAGAAAATTAAGATCCATCGGGAGATTTTACCGGCAGGTATAGACAGAGGTGATTATTAAGATTGCTTCTAGCCCCCAGTAGGCCCTATTCATAGGCCTAAGCAAGCCATGTGAGAACTGTCTTTGCTGAACCTGCGAGTAACTTCGCTAACTTGGTAGATGAGCCGAGACCGCAGACCTATCCTTCACTATCAGCATAAGTTTGGGTCATTTTCGTCTTGCACTTGGAGATTTGCAAGAGAACATGTTTCTGAAGAAAATATGGGCTTAAATTTTCAAACCAAACAACAATATTTGATCCCTATTGGTGAAATCTATGCTACCGGTATTAAAGAAAAGTCGTATGAGGTAGGACATTTAGTATTTCAGAATTGTCTAGCCGAATTCTACGACAGATGAAAAGCTGACAGAAAAATTGAAAATTTCGGAAAGTTTCAAACAACCTATCCCAAGGCAACAAACTTTTACTCAAAGTTTGATAATGCAAAAGTTAAATTGCATGCGTGGTATGACTGACGTTCGTATATAGGTACGTATCATACACACCCAAGGCGAGGCTGAAATTCCTCATTTGACGTTCGATTTTTTTCCCCATTCGCATTAGCCTAATGCTGTAATCGCTAACAGGCCTATCTCATCCATCGCTTTGAAAAACGAACTACATCTATCGGTAATGTCCTGGTCCATTGTGTCAGAAAATCCTAAAAACTCTCAAGGCATAGCTCAAATAAATGCCCTTTAGAAGTTCCGACGATCGCTTAAGGCGGTATTTTTTTTGCAGTGCTCGCCTTTTCGAGTGATAATGTTTCCTCCCAAGTTAAGATTTCCAAACTATGTGCTTACCAACTTGTCACAATGATAGCTAATGGATGCTATGAATCGGGAATCTAATCGCGATAGCTAATTTGAGAGATTTTTCTGCAGCACCTTTCGCCAATCTAGCCCACGGCTGTGACAGGAACCCATCCACGCGGAAGCGGCGGAAATCGTCCCGACATCGGCGACGAAACAACGTATGCTTCTTCAAGATGTTTTTCTACCCCCGGCAGTGGCGGAAATCGTCCGACATCGGCGACGACAACAACGAATCCTTCTTTAAGGCATTTTTCTCAGAGGCGAACGCACATTCACCGATTTAAACGACGGCAGTGACGGATAAGGCCCATGCGGCGGGGTGGAAATCGTCCTGATATCACCGCCGACAACAACCAACACCTGCACCATTTTGACAGGTCAACTGCTTTCTCAAGCCATCGTATGTAACGAACGGTTAACAAGTACACACTGTATCTCGCGTTTCTTTCACGTTTCTGTAAGCAGCAGATAATTCCCTCTTATGAAATTTTAATGAATTAACATGAACTCTCTTTTCATCTCGATTCTCCCAAATTAATTGAGCTTTAGAAAATATAAATTGGTAGGTACTTGATGTGTCGTCTCATGCATATACATCGCATACGAGTAAAAACCCGCGCATGCGCACACCGCGCACGCGTTTGATCTTATAACCGGAAATAAGTATAACTCGCATCAATTTAGAAATGAAACAATAAATAGCGCTCTTCATTAAGCCGCCGACTGAACGCATACACGATTTTCATTAAAACAAATCCGCGCAATAAACACAGAAATCATCTTGTGCACTTGATAGAATCAAAATTAATACATTTCATCAGCGAAGTTGTATTACTTTGCAAAAATTAATTTATATTCACAGTCGAGTATGTGTAAACATAATCAGCCCTGAAAGGCGGTATTAATTGATGTCTAAAGCTCCCTCCACTTTGCTAATGATAATCCAGTAATGGAAACTCTTTTCGCAACGATCCTCGGCTCGTTATCCATTACGCCATTAACCTATATCAACGCTCGCTACATGGTAAATATTACCAGCTATGAATTAACGGCCAAAAGTAAGCCATGATATCCGCACTCGATCTGCAGCCACTTTTTTATGACGCGGTAAACTGCAGACCAGGATTTCGACCACTCCTGTGACAGTGATAGTACGACTTGTGTCGAGTTTTCACTTGAATTTACCTCCGACGAGAACTCCGACGAGAACTATGTCCGCTGTTTATACCAATTTCATTTTTATTATATAATTTATTAGCAATCAAGACGCACCAGGGTACTAAGTTAAAACAACCAATAGGAGCTCTCAGTCAGTTGACCAATAGGGGTCACTACGGTCAAATTCAATACCTGGCGGATCATTCACGGTTGATTGAGCACCAATCAGGAGAACTTCATATTATGTTGGTCAGCTAGAACTTTGGTGCCGTCTTTTGGCTACAAGCGCGGCAGTGACTGCAAATTCAGCAAATTTGATTGCTTTAACAGCAGCACTCAAAATAGCTCAGGCTGAAGTCACAGAAGTTTCAGAAGCGGTCACAAAAACGTCCCGAGTACAAAAGTCCTGTGGCGGTGTCGCGAAATGAAGGTTATACACGGCCCAAAATTGATGGAATCTAACAGGTCTTATAAATGTAAATGGTCGCCTGCAGACTTCCAATTTCTTAACCAGTGCCCGCGAGAAGGATTGAAATAATTAGTCCTAGCAAATGAAAGTTACTTAGTGTTGAGTCCATTACTGGGGACAGCGTGGCCATTAGTAAATTACTGATAGTTGGATGGTGTAACAGACGTGTCTTATTCATTGATTGGGTGTAATTGATAAAATGGCTTCGAGCGATTCTGCTCTCTGTGGCATTTATGGGATGACAGGCGTTATGGAGAGTTAGATTGGGATATGTTTTACTTTCCCCAAGATTCGAGGTGAGAGTTCTAAATACAATTATCATCGAGCCCAAGTGGCCAGCGGATATTTCGCCGGTGACACTAAAAACTCAAAAGGCAGACGAGAAACTCGCTCCGAAGCTGCATACGTATACGCAGGAAAACCCAGTGAGCACATCACTGTGAGCATTTCTATTTGTATTTCTTTTTTTCTGTCGTCAGGGCCGAAGCCATAGCATTAGGGAGGTTGAGATCAGCGACTTATCACTGACCCTTATACGTATACGGATAGAATTCTGTACAACGAGGACAAATTTTGTGTACATTTCGATCCGTATACGGATAAGGATCCGTGATAAGTCGCTGATCTCAACCTCCCTATTATTGGCCCTGGTAAGTACGGACGAGGCCATCTCAAGCTACTCATGTTCCTCATTTGGATGGGGTCTTTTACTTGCCCTTGCAAAGGCACAAGGTACAGCGCACCACGGACTACAGTCCCATGCGACAGAAGTGAAGATGCCGGGATAATAGAGAATTTTCGCAAAGCGCCCGAAACATCGACGCGAACGTCTATCCTATAGAGCTTGAGCCGCGGCTCATTATGACGTCACGTTTGACCTGCAGTCCGCCATGCTGCCGGTCAACGACAAAGTGCGCCACGTGCAAATCGCGTCATGGTTGAAGACGCAACACTCCACTTGCGCTGACGACAAACTGCACCACGTGGGTCGCCGACGTCATTTGACGTCAGTTTGACCGGCAAGATGGCGGATTTTTTCGTGATGACGTNTTTTTCGTACGGAGAGTGACTAGCCCATTCATTCAATCGATGCGTTTAATATCTAATGAGAATAGTTATGAAAATTGATTCTGTAAAGTGCCTTTTTCATAATTCATTGCACTGTCGCGCTAATTGCATGCCACACGTTTGTTCCGATCGAACGTTGCTCCAATTCAAAATACGCTCTTCTATTAACGCTGAGCTTATCCGGAGCCTTCAGTCGTTCAGCTCAGGCGTAGAACTTGTAGTCTAATGAGTGACGGGTAAGATTTCAGCGAGGTTTTTCATTCGAGAGGCCACTTTCAGGTGGAAGTAATGGTACTCCTACTGATGATGACCAGTGATTAATTAGGGATCAATGATGAAAGAACTTATAGCGGAAACTCCACAAATTAGTATTCAGAAGCAAGAAGTATAGAATTTCACTGAGGACCTCTCGTCTTAATGAGAGAAGACATATACAGAGATCGTGACTATCAAATGAACCCTGAAAAGACCCTCTAAATGGACATTTATGCATGTGTGTATGGAAATTATAGGCCTATACACTCATCGTATTTAGTATTTTCATAGTAGTAACTTAGGAACAGTCTGCTTGCGTTGGCCCCTAAACTAACCAGCACTCCAATTGGCTGTTTCGTGATCAGAAGAGCTGTGATTAGCTGCCGCATTTAAACGGTCGTCCGTCTGCGATTGGCTATTAACTACCGGGTAACAAGCACTGCCATTGGTCGTTTCACGATCATAAGAGCTGTGATTGGTTGCCGCATTTTTAAACGGTTGCCTGCGCTTTGCGTCACTCCAATCGGTCATTTCATGATCACAAGAGCTGTGATTCGTTACCGTATTTTAACGGTCTAGCGATTGCGTAATGATACAAGCACTCCAATTGGTCGTTTCGTGATCAGAAGAGCTGTGATTGGTGGTTGGATTTCATGTGCTGAAAACTGACCAATCATCGTACACGTTTGGCCACAGCCGCTATGCGCCTCGTGAACTACATTGACGTCTGCGGCATGGGAAACTAAGATGGCTCCACCCGATGGTAGTACGACCGGATGCCGGGTATTATGTACTTAAAAGCCATGAAAAGACTAGCTTCGTGAGAAAATCGCCACTCGTAGTTTTACTGAAAGTGAAGTATCAAAAAGGCATACGCACTTTTCTTACGTTCCAATGAAAATTGAATACGTACGACACTGATATATCGGAATACATGTTAACGTGTTAACATATTCACAAAAAAATGACTCAAGTGCGATGTGAGGACGAAATTCGACCAGTGTATAATCGGTCAATTCAAAATTGTGTCAACGAATTCAATGGTTGACGGAAATACGATGAGGTTTGAGACTATCAAAGTTTCAACGGGGCAGTTACAAAAGGTCGAATAAAGTTCTCAAGTATTGGCAGTATAAATAGGCCAATAAGAGGGCCCCGCCCCATAAGAAGTTGACATCAACATAAGTAATGTATCTCATCCCCAACTTTGTTAAAACTTTGTCGCTGTTGGCCTTTAAATCGGCCAAACAAGAATTCTGCCATTTACTGGTGATTTTTTTCTTGTCTGTTAGTGAGTTCTTTGAATTGACGATCGCGTGAAAGGCCTAATAAATGGATTACCGCCCGTGATATTTTCAAAAAGACAACCCATTAAAATACACATTAACGAGAAAAATTTCTGATTGCTTTTCGTCTTTTCGAGGCTTCGGAATAAAAGCAAATAGATAAGGTGCATTAATAGAACATGATATCTATATAAGGTATTACCATAGTCAAAAATACGATTAAAAATTCCAAGTGGTGACGAGACGAAAGCGCATTGTTGAAACTTTTGGAGTCTAACGCTGGTTAATGCGATTCGATAGAAAAAGCAAAGGCCTTAAAGCGTTCGATGTTGAATCAACTAAGTGAATTAGTAAATAAAGATGCATTTTGTAGTTTGATGTAGCGAGCAACTGTAGGTTAATGGGATTCTGAAAGGGTTGTGAGAATTGAAAATGGAAATTATAGCTGCACTGAAAGGTTTGGTTTTAAGTGCTGGTGTTTGTTTCAAAGTTGAAATGTGCAGTTGAGACGATGCCTCGCGGGCAGTGTTCCAATGAAGTTTTTTTTCGGCAAGTTACATCTCAGAGACTTGGAGTTGAATTATCCTAAGCTAAATCCATTCAGATACCATTCAAATATCTCCGGGATAGGCCTTTCGGTATCAACACCGCGGTATTGCTTCGGGGTCAATAGGAACTGTCAGTTAGTTGACCAATAGGTGTCAATGTCAAGCGGAGCCATTTATGGTTGATTGAGCACCAATCAGGAGAATTTTCTATTGTATTGGTCCTCTAGAACTTTGCTGCCGCCTTTCGGCGACAAGCGCGGCTGACTGCTCTTATTGGACCATGTGGGCCTACATTGGACATCGGAACTTGGCCAGCAAGCCTATTCACTTCGTTAGGAAATACCATTAAATGACCGGGTAATGACTGAAACTGGTTTCCTTCCCTCCTTCATCTATATTTCATACCTATTCTACGTTCTTCCAAAACGACAACCGTGCAATTAAAAACATCTCCGACACACAAAAAACATGAATAAAACGCCACGACTGCACCAATTATTACGTTTTCACTCCTTTTTGGAGTGACTGAGTCCAAAATTGAGATCAGTTGATGAACGCCTAAACAGGAAAAGGTTGTTATTCCGTATTTATATTTCACGACTATTCTTCTGGAAAACGATGTGTCACCGACACTTCTCCGCCAAGTGATCTCAAACGACTTCCAGGCAATTAAATTTCAAATAAAACCCTCAAATTACGGCTTTACTACAAGAGTTTACGATATGGTGACTTTTAATTACACCGAAAACTACCTTTCAGTCTGTTCTTGTCGTACTTTGAAATCTTGTTGTGTCACTTTGAAAGCAGAAACCCTCTCGAAGGTTTTTTTGTGCCGACAAAATATAAGGCAATTAGGTTCTAAAATGTGACCCTTATGGTAACGGCCTTACCACAAGACCTTACAACTTGTACTACCAATTACTACAGATACTCTCGGTTCCAATTCGTTAGTACGTCAGGTTTGAACGTCTAGCTCCGTTAACCCTTACACTCTATCTACTGACATGGCCAATTTTGTTGAAAAAAAATTCTGGTAAGGAGATTCTAAATTACTTTTCTTGCCATTCTTCTTAAACCCTTTCTATGCCTCTCAAGTGGTATAAACGCAAGGGTTTAGATTTTCAATTCGCTCGTCATACACTAAAGGACGTTAGCAAACATGGCGTTGCTAGGGTAAACAATGGAAGACGTGACAGCCGAATCTGTGCCCAGTTCTTGGAACAAACAGCGGATCCATGTTGCTTTCTACGACAAGAAGTGGGTATGGGACACTGCCTGCGAATGCAGAGTCTAACATTGGTCAGATTCAAATCGACAGTTCGGAATGCGGCGCTTGTGACTGGAAGTTCCCTGCCCAGGAACAAGGGAAGCCTACACAAGTTCCAATGAATCCACCAAGTTCCCTGCTGGTCCTAGAACCGAACCAGTCTTCGTAATCATGACGCGTATAGTTCTCCACCTGATCGTCATCGCGCCTACAATTACTCGAGCTACTATTATAACCAAGCTTATTAAGCAAATCATCAAGAAGATATGATTATCTTTCTCTGCTTGGCTATCATCCATACGCACTCAGACGGTAATGTCTTTCAGCCGACAAGGGCATTGCTTTGTAACCGTTCTACTTTAATCATCTCCACATCCCGAAAGGTGGTTACGCACGTAATCAGTGCATTCAACTTCGTGAAGATGTTAATCATATGCAGTCACTACTCAAATATACATGTATTCAATTCTCCAATCTAACATACCGTCACCCTCAAAATCATCCTGTATTCTTTGTCAGTGTTACATCCATGACGCAACAAATGCGATGTCCAGTAAATAAACCAGATCAGAATGATGTAGGTGCAAGATGTCATGAAGATGTTAATCGTATGCAGTCACCAATCAAATATATTCAATTCTCCAATCTAACATACCGTCACCCTCAAAATCATCCTGTATTCTTTGTCAGTGTTACATCCACGACATAACAAATGTCATGTCATTGTGGCCCCGGTAAATAAACCAGATCAGATGTAACAGTGCAAGATGTAACAACTTTCTCACAAAAATAATCGGCAAGAAGCTAAAATCGCCGATTGAATTTAAGTCTTTGACGTAAATTACTAAACTTTTCTGATGGATCTTCTACAATGTTTTATTCTAAACAACAGCAAATATCGTTTGAGTATGAAAACTCCTCTGCTTGTTGAATCAACAGTTTTACCAGGTAAACGTTCAGACTCGAATTAAATCACGGCCTATCAACACAAGTACAGCTTACAATATGAACGAGGTGATAACAGGTTTTATTGTTTCCATCAATTAATCTCCATTTAGTGACAAGTTACACGGAAAAGTGGCACTTCGTTTTGAATTTCCGTGAATGCCATCGTAATACGGGAGGCCTGCATTATAGAGTTTTCGTAGAGCCCCCGAAACGGGAATGCGAAACGCCAATCCCATTTTTCAACGCCACGGACATCCACGAACACCCTGGAGGTGTTCGGACTCCGACTCCTCGCCATACTCGTTTGTGGGAAGTTAGCTGTGCGACTGACGAAAACCGACGGAAGCGCAGCATGCGCCACGAAGAGAGCATCGAAGAAAAGGATAGACGTTCGCGTTATTAGGGAGTTTAAGAAATCAAACGATAAACGTTAACTTTACGACAACGTTATTTTTCATATTGCAAATTCACGAGATTATACATGTATACATGTATTGCATTTTCGGTACAAAAAATAACGTTGTGGTAAAGTTAACGTTTATCGTTTGATTGCTTGAACTCCCTATTGTTTCGTGGGCTTCCCGAAAGCTCACCAGAAATTTTACACAACGGAAGTAGAAGATGGGGGGGGGGTATTTGGTAGACTCAAAGCATGATCATACAGGCAACCATCTTCAGGCATGGCAGTGATAGTAAAGTGTTCTGCTCAAGACGCCCAACATTCCAAACCAACCTGATCAGAAACTCTTTTCTTTACCAAGAATATTCGTCTCGGTTTCCCAATTATTTTGTCCCAACAGGCAGCACAAATTAACAGTGTCGATTCATGAGAAATTGGCTTTTTACTTGCTTGTTAGTGGAGCCTAGTTGTCACCAGGGGTTAAAGAAAAACATACCGAGGATCAGGTTCCACTGGCAAATTGACGTGCGAAATTAGCGCCGCCCTAATTGGCTGTGGTTAGTATTACACGACCGATAGGGGGCGAACGGTTTCCGGTGAAAGCAGCATGACTTGTGAAGATCCGAGAGCAACCTTGCGTTGCAAATTAAGGGACTAATTGACGGGATTGCAATGTGTATTAACCCGTTCACTGCCAAGGTATACATGTATTGTGCCAAAAAGGTGGAACGGGGACCAAAGCCCTCTTCCTCAATAGGTGTCACTACTAAATCTATTGAAATGAAACTGACATCGTTGTCCCAATCGATTTCCCACACAAAACGGGTCCAGGACAGGACCTCATTTCGGTGTGGTGCCCTCTATCAGAGCTTGAATCCTCACTAGTCTCGCGCAACCAGCCCCTCGGTCATACTCCGAGGTCGTCAGACCGAGGGTCTGGCACGGAACGAAATTCTCATTGTAGCAACCTAGTGACCTCGTTAGGATGATTTGAAATGAGGTCAGCTTCGCTGATTGGCTAGTTTCAAAATTTGGTGACGTAGGCTGCAGGGGGAATATGGCGGTGCCCAGAGAACTTGAAGCGTGAAAATTAGTGAGGTGAATCGCCTCAATTTGTGTTGTCAAGTCAATTTATAGTGTTTTTCACTGGAATTTCAGGCAAGTATATTTATATTTTTCGATTGGGGAGGGAATTATGCTATAAAAAGTGCAGTAGGCCTAACAGCAAGGGCTACAAATACTGCAGTTTTACTCGCACGCTGAATGCTTTTTTTCTTTGATTGTGCATTGTGTTCTACGTCATCGGCGGTAGATTGTCCGCCATGATGGTTTTTACAAGCAAAAGGTACCATCTGGACCAGACTCTAAAATTGAAAATTGCAGAGTCTGGTGGCACGAGACTAGAATCCTCACTAGTCAAAAGGAGTGAAAATACCTAAACCCTATCAACTAGGTATTCATTGGAAAACGCTCTGCGAGAGCTTTCCAATGAATGCCTATGTGACAGGTTGTTCGTGACGTTTCAGAATTTTTTAAAGTTTTTGATGAAATTGCCTTTGTAGAAGGGTTAAGGTGCTAATTGACAAGATTTGTGATTAGGCCAATAGGTGGCATCCCGTTTTCTCCTTTCTACTGTCATTTCATTCAGAAAAGATTAGGAGAATTTACATCTTGCAGCTTCCACTGTCTAACCCTTAGGATGTAAAATACTACTCTCACACGTACCTTTTCTCGGTCAATTAATGGCCAGTGTAGCCGGCGTCTGTGCTACTGGTGTCTTTCCGGCAAGCGTTCGTTAGTTTGTGGAGCTAATGAGACCCCGAGTGCGCTGCCCCAACCTTGTTACCACCGCAGCCATCAGATACAATTATAGCCACGTAATTAGGCAGGCGATTTTTTTCATACTAGTTTAGTCTCTCGTAAGTGTGTGTACAGTTCGGTAGGTAAGTATAGACGAGAAACGGCTACAGAGATGCTAATTTTACAGTTTTTCTAGATTCGCTGAGGTCCCGGGGCGATCCAGTCGGGCCCATTCCCATACAGAGAAAGCAACTCTTGGACAGCCCAGGTTTTCTACGGCACTCCGGTTTCCTCCTGCGATGCATTACTTAATACCTCACCCAATGCTGTCTCAGTACAGAGCTCACAAAGACGTTCTGCTCAGGGTGTAACATCTGCCAGTGTCCCCTATCTGTGAGTGTTCCCCTCGTATTCTCTGACGGAATAAGCTGCGACTTGACAATTGGGGACACATAGAGAAACTTGTCGGTCTATCTGCCACCGTTTCTCAAACAATGAAGGGGACACACTGACCCACAGAAACATTGGCAGATATAACACCGGCTCTATATACATGTACATACATGTATGTATATATTGTATCACAATACAATTCTTGTTACGGTGATCGCGAGGAAGAGTATAGTAGGCCAGACTCCATCCGACCAATTTATCATCTCAAACTTATAATTGATGCAGTTCTTCAGAGTGTAATGTCAGAGGTAGGCAGTTCATGTTACACCAGTTGTTCACCTTTTTCAGCAACGAGATTAACTGCTTCCAGGTCGCGTGAACAGCATAGGCAATGAAAGATGCGGGCTCCCTACCTCTGAGACTTGTGCTGACGCTGATAAACCATCAATTCGCCAGCCTACATGTGCACACTCCTTGCTTTATTTAGATCACCAATATATTCACTTGCCAGTGTCCTCGATCCCTTTCTCAAAACCCATTTCATTTTGCCATGGTGTTCAGTGCAGTTTACACGTGCGCGATGCATTGCGTCATTTCAATATGGCCGCCATTTCGGCCGTGAACACGAACTGCAATTGCTGAAAGAACTTTTTTCTGTCACGTTTATAGGGAAAATGACAGTGATGATGGCTGTAGCGGCAAAAAAGACAAATCGATTGATGTATGGTATGTCAAATTTGACCCAGCCGTTGCGGAGATATCGTTCATAAACTTCGCGCCAATTGGATGAGGAATGAAGAGTAGTCTATTCACGAGCCAGTGTGCTCGAACGCACTCCCCATCACGACAGCTCATTCTGAATGCACCGTAAGCGAGCTCGTCAGACGAGTTTAGTCATTACCAGGGCACATCTGAGACCTCGTAATAGGCGCTAGTTAGCTCGGCTTTGTCTTGGTGATAATTAGACTAGATCTGAAGGAATGAACTGTACATTCACTAATGAGAAAGGTGAGAGAAAACCTGGCTCACTACGTATCCCTTGTCTTTCTATTTAGCAGCACGTTTAAAAGTCTTCAAATTATCTCTGAGGCAGAGTTTCATAACTCCGAGCGCAGCGGACAGCCCATTAGTGAAGACGGAAGTTGTTAGCGTGTGGGAGCATGCGCAGTAGTGTGCGAGGCTCTTCCGAACGAACAGGCGTTCGTTATTTACGTCGTTATTGAACACTAATTATACCCGTTACTAATAAGATCCTGAGATTTCTGCTACAAAGAAATTTCTCTAATTATTTCTCTCTAATAAGCTCTAGGATGCCTTATCACCCGTCCACCCGTCTCCATCCGCGCTGATAATGAGTTCCTGTTTTATAATGNCACCACTCACTTCGCAAGGAAATACCATTAAAATGATCGGGTAATGACTGAAACTGGTTTCTTTCCCTCCTCCATCTATATTTCATGCCTATTCTTCGTTCTTCCAAAACGACAACCGTGCAATTAAAAACATCTCCGGCACAAAAAAAAACATGAATAAAACGCCACGACTGCACCAATTATTACGTTTTCACTCCTTTTGGAGTGACTTGGTTCAAATTGAGATCAGTTGATGAACGCCTAAACAGGAAAAGGTTGTTATTCCGTATCTATATTTCACGACTATTCTTCTGGAAAACGATGTGTCACCGACACTTCTCCGCCAAGTGATCTCAAACGACTTCCAGGCAATTAAATTTCAAATATTCCCCTCAAATTACGGCTTCACTACAAGAGTTTACGATATGGTTACTTTTAATTACACTGAAAACTACCTTTCACTCTGTTCTTGTCGTACTTTGAAATCTTGTTGTGTCACTTTGAAAGCAGAAACCCTCTCGAAGTTTTTTTTGACAAAATTTAAGGTAATTAGGTTCTAAAATGTGACCCTTATCGTAACGGCCTTACCACAAGACTTTATACTACTTGTACACTACTACCAATTACTACAGATACTCTCGGTTCCAATTCGTTTGACGTCAGGTTTGAACTTCTAGCTCCGTTAACCCTTACACTCTGTCTACTGCCATGGCCAATTTTGTTGAAAACGAAACTTTTTTTCTCTCGCAAGGAGGTTCTACTTGAACTTTCTTGCCATTTTTCTTAGACCCTTGCTATTCATCTCAAGTGGTATAAACACAGGGTTTTTTCAATTCGCTCGTTATACACTTGAGAATCAACGCAAATTTGAATTTGAAAGGAATTTACATGTAAGAGTAGATTTGTATTTAATCGAAAACAAGCAAGCATTTGTGTGAGATTGTTTAGATTTTGTTAAATGAGTGAGAAATTTAGTTGACGTTTTGAACTGCCTTACGTCGACATATTGTTCCAAGATTATATTCCGTTTCATCAAAAATAGATAAGCGAGCGAAACATGTAAGTGGTAGGCCTAAAAAAGACTTATACATGTATATACGAAATAGTGTACAGAAGGTAGTCCTAGTCGTAATTTTTTGTTTACGAAGGCAAGAAGGTTGTGGACGTTGAGCATGACACACGTGGAACTTGGGTCAAGTTGACATGAAAGTATCGGCAAGGAGAGAAAGTACACTAACATTACAAAGGAACTAAATGACTAAATCATTATTGAAGAGAATCCCATCAGATTGGGCCGAGATAAGCCGATAACGATCAAACTTAATCGACGTCAACTGACTGATCAGTCCCCGAAAATTTTTAATTTTCACTCCCTGGTTTTCGCCCACAGGAGCCCTAAAGGACGTGAGCAAACATGGCGTTGCTAAGGTAAACAATGGAAGACGTGACAGCCGAATCTTTGTCCACTTCTTGGACCAAACAGCGGATCCATGTTGCTTTCTACGACAAGAAGTGGGTATGGGACACTGCCTGCCAGTGCAGAGTGTGAAATTAGTCAGTTTCAAATGGAGACTCCCGAGAATGTGGCACTTTGACTGCAAGTTCCCTGCCCAGGAACAAGGGAAGCCTCTGCACAAGTTCCAATCCACCAAGTTCCCTGCTGGTCCTAGAACCCAAACCAGTCGCTTCGTAATCATGACGCGTATAGTTCTCCACCTGATCGTCATCGCGCCTACAATTACTCGAGCTACTATTATAACCAAGCTTATTAAGCAAATCATCAAGAAGATATGATTATCTTTCTCTGCTTGGCTATCATCCATACGCACTCAGACGGTAATGTCTTTCAGCCGACAAGGGCATTGCTTTGTAACGGTTCTACTTTAATCATCTCCACATCCCGAAAGGTGGTTACGCACGTAATCAGTGCATTCACCTTCGTGAAGATGTTAATCGTATGCAGTCACCACTCAAATATATTCAACTCTCCCGCAATCTAACATACCGTCACCGTCAAAATCATCGGGTATTCTTTGTCAGTGTTACATCCATGACGCAACAAATGCGATGTCATGGCGATTCCAGTAAATAAACCAGATCAGATGTAACGGTGCAAGATGTCATGAAGATGTTAATCGTACATGTATGCAGTCACCAATCAAATATATTCAGTTCTCCAATCTAATACACCACCGTCAAAATCATCGGGTAGGCCTATTCTTTGTCAGTGTTACATCCACGACACAACAATGACATGTCATGGTGGCTCCGGTAAATAAACCAGATCAGATGTAACAGTGCAAGATGTAACAACTTTCTGACAAAAATAATTGGCAAGAAGCTAAAATCGCCGATTCGCTTTGGCTTTTTTGGCACAAATTACCAACCTTTCTGTTGAAAATCGGCACCGATGTCTCTTGCAACAGTTCTATACTCTGAACAACAGCAAATATCGTTTGAGTGTGAAAACTCTGCTTGTTGAATCAACAGTTTTACCAGGTAAACGTTCAGACTCGAATTAAATCATGGCCTATCAACACAAGTACAGCTTCCAATATGAACGAGGTGATAACAGGTTTTATTGTTTCCATTAATTAATCTCCATTTAGTGACAAGTTACACGGAAAAGTGGCACTTCGTTTTGAATTTCCGTGAATGCCATCGTAATACGGGAGGCCTGCATTATAGAGTTTTCGTAGAGCCCCCGAAACGGGAATGCGAAACGCCAATCCCATTTTTCAACGCCACGAACGCCGTGGGAGTGTTCGGACTCATCGCCATAATCGTTTGTGGGAAGTTAGCTACTAGTATACGCGACTGACGGAAAACCGACGGAAGCTCGGGATGCGCCACGAAGAGAGGATCGAAGAAAAGGATGGACGTTCGCGTTATTAGGGAGTTTCAGAAATCAAACAATAAACGTTAACTTTACGACAACGTTATTTTTCTGCAAATTCACCAGGTATATTGCATTTTTCGGTACAAAAAATAACGTTGTCGTAAAGTTAACGTTTATCTTTTCATTTCTTAAACCACCCTATTGTTTCGTGGGCTTCCCGAAAACTCACCAGAAATTTTACACAACGGAAATAGAAGATGGGGCGGGGGGGGGGTATTTCCTCGACTCAAAGCATGATCATACAGGCAACCATCTTCAGGCATGGCAGTGACAGTAAAGTGTTCTGCTCAAGACGCCCAACATTCCAAACCAACCTGATCAGAAACTCTTTTCTTTACCAAGAATATTCGTCTCGGTTTCCCAATTATTTTGTCCCAACAGGCAGCACAAATTAACAGTGTCGATTCATGAGAAATTGGCTTTTTACTTGCTTGTTAGTGGAGCCTAGTTGTCACCAGGGGTTAAAGAAAAACATACCGAGGATCAGGTTCCACTGGCAAATTGACGTGCGAAATTAGCGCCGCCCTAATTGGCTGTGGTTAGTATTACACGGCCGATAGGGGGCGAACGGTTTCCGGTGAAAGCAGCATGACTTGTGAAGATCCGAGAGCAACCTTGCGTTGCAAATTAAGGGACTAATTGACGGGATAGCAATGTGTATTAACCCGTTCACTGCCAAGGTATATTATGCCAAAATGGCGCAATGGGTACCAAAACTCGCTTCCTCAATAGGTGTCACTACTACATGTAGTTAAATCTATTGATATGAAACTGACATCTTGGTCCTAATCAATTTCCCACATAAAAAAGGCGTCCAGGATAGGACCTGGTTTCGGTGTGCTGCCCTCTATCAGAGCTTTAATCCTCACTGTACAATAGGACTGAAAATACCTAAACCCCATTAACTAGGTATTCATTGAAAACGCTCTGCGAGAGCTTTCCAATGAGTATCTATGTGGCAGGTTGTTCGTGACGTTTCAGAATTTTTTAGGTTTTTGCTGAAATTGCCTTTGTGGAAGGGTTAAGGTGCTAATTGACAAGGTTTATGATTAGGCCAATAGGTGGCACCCCGTTTTCTCCTTTCTGCTGTCATTTCATTCAGAAAAGATCAGGAGAATTTATATCTTACAGCTTCCACGGTCTAACCCTTAGGATGTAAAATATTACTCTCACACGTACCTTTTCTCGGTCAATTAATGGCCAGTGTAGCCGGCGTCTGTGCTACTGGTGTCTTTCCGGCAAGCGTTCGTTAGTTTGTGGAGCTAATGAGACCCCGAGTGCGGTGCCCCAACCTTGTTACCACCGCAGCCATCAGATACAATTATAGCCACGTAATTAGGCAGGCGATTTTTTTCATACTAGTTTAGTCTGTCGTAAGTGTGTGTACAGTTCGGTAGGTAAGTATACACGAGAAACGGCTACAGAGGTGCTAATTTTACAGTTTTTCGAGATTCGCTGAGGCCCGGGGCGATCGCTAGTCGGGCCCATTCTCATACAGAGAGGGCCACTCTCTTTGACAGCCCAGGTTTTCTCCGGGACTCCGGTTTTCTCCTACTATGCATACATTGTACTTCACCCAATGCTGTCTCACTACAGAGCTCATAAAGACGTTCTGCTCCCGGTGTAACATCTGCCAGTGTTCCCCATCTGTGAGTGTTCCCCTCGTATTCTCTGACGGAATAAGCTGCGACTTGACAATAGGGGACACACAGAGAAACTTGTCGATCTGTCTGCCAGCGTTTCCCAAACAATATTGGGGACACACTGACTCACAGAAACATTGGCAGATATAACACCTGTTCTATATACATGTACATATGTACATACATGTACTGTATCACAATACAATTCTTGTTACGGTGATGGCGAGGAAGAGTATAGTAGGCCAGACTCCATCCGACCAATTTATCATCTCAAACTTATAATTGATGCAGTTCTTCAGAGTGTAATGTCAGAGGTAGGCTGTTCATGTTACACCAGTTGTTCACCTTTTTCAGCAACGAGATTAACTGCTTCCAGGTCGCGTGAACAGCATAGGCAATGAAAGATGCGGGCTCCCTACCTCTGAGACTTGTGCTGACGCTGATAAACCATCAATTCGCCAGCCAACATGTGCACACTCCTTCACCAGTTGCTTTAGTTAGATCACAAATATATTCACTTGCCAGTGTCCTCGATCCCTTTCTCAAAACCCATTTCATTTTGCCATGGTGTTCAGTGCAGTTTACACGTGCGCGATGCATTGCGTCATTTCAATATGGCCGCCATTTCGGCAGTGGACACGAACTGCAATTGCTGAAAGAACTTTTTTCTGTCACGTTTATAGGGAAAATGACAGTGATGATGGCTGTAGCGGCAAAAAAGACAAATCGATTGATGTATGGTATGTCAAATTTGACCCAGCCGTTGCGGAGATATCGTTCATAAACTTCGCGCCAATTGGATGAGGAATGAAGAGTAGTCACCAGCCAGTGTGCTCGAACGCACTCCCCATCACGACAGCTCATTCTGAATGCACCGTAAGTGAGCTCGTCAGACGAGTTTAGTCATTACCAGGGCACATCTGAGACCTCGTAATAGGCGCTAGTTAGCTCGGCTTTGTCTTGGTGATAATTAGACTAGATCTAAAGGAATGAACTGTACATTCACTAATGAGAAAGGTGAGAGAAAACCTGGCTCACTACGTATCTCTTGTCTTTCTATTTAGCAGCACGTTTAAAAGTCTTCAAATTATCTCTAAGGCAGAGTTTCATAACTCCGAGCGCAGCGGACAGCCCATTAGTGAAGACGGAAGTTGTTAGCGTGTGGGAGCATGCGCAGTAGTGTGCGAGGCTCTTCCGAACGAACAGGCGTTCGTTATTTACGTCGTTATTGAACACTAATTATACCCGTTACTAATAAGATCCTGAGATTTCTGCTACAAAGAAATTTCTCTAATTATTTCTCTCTAATAAGCTCTAGGATGCCTTATCACCCGTCCACCCGTCTCCATCCGCGCTGATAATGAGTTCCTGTTTTATAATGAGCCATTTACGAACGCAGACGACACTGCAATAACGTGCTCATCATGTAATTGGTTTCAGTTATTTTATGATCCGACTTTCTGATTAGTGTGATGAAATTAATGATTATTTTTAAATTTCAAATTGGGGATTAATTGAATCGCTTCAATTTCAACAGAACAGAGCGTCTCGTGTAGTGCCTTTTAAGGCGCTCATTAGAACAAGTTGATTACACACTGATGGACCAGTGGACCATTTCTCCCCATGTTTAGCAATTTGATGGAGGCAATTTGGACGCGTTCTTGCCACGGCCAGTACGTAAATCATCACCCCTTTCTAAGTTATGGCGACGACAACAACTATCTTGAAGTGATCCAAAATGGCGACACTGGGACACTTTGGAGACGACTTGGACGCATTCATGCCACGGCCAGCGCGTAAATAATCACCCCTTTCTAAATAACGACGACAACAACGACTATATGAACGTATCCAAAATGGCGGCAACTGGGGACACTTTGGAGGCGTTCATGCCACGGCCAGTACGTAAATAATCCCCCTTTTCTAAGTCATGACGACGACAACAACGGCAATCTCGAAGGGATCTAAAATGGCGACGACGAGGGAAACTTTGCTAAGAAACGAACAGAACGCAACATTTCGTGTGGGCTTTTGAGTGGGCCTTATCAAAGAACACTCACTTCCGTTCCTGTTGCAAATTCAACTCGACTCAAAGCTTCATCAATGTTTTCTATGGGCTATTGAAGCCAAGAAAGATTGCATAATGGACTTTTTACCACAGCTGATTAAACTCTTATAACAAAGGCTCCAACCGTTCTAGTTTGGAAGTCAACACGGCCTTTAATCTTGTCACTTTAAACTCAATGCTCATTACTCTTTAGAACTTAAGCTTTAAACTATAAGACAAAGGGGGAAGACGATATGGGGGCACAAAGCTACCAAACCGAGTCCTCAGTTGGCAAAGAAGCATCGCTCTCATTCACCAAGTGAAACCAAACAGGAGGCCGCATTTAGACTTTATTCAGCGGATCCTAAATTTATACGCAGGTGGAACGGTAAACAAATGAAATTTGCTTGTTAGAGCTCGGAGATAATTGGCCAAGTTTCAAAGCTTTGTTTCTAGATATCTCTTCTTGTTTTAGTCCATTAATTAATACTGGGCGGCGCATGTCCTGTACTCTTATCAAAGGGGGTTGTAGTTGCGAAGCGTATGCGAAAAGGAAACTGCTAAATTGGAAGAAAAGGGAGAGACGTGGGATAGATAAGTTTGAATTTAGATTCAGTTATCTTCAGGTGTCATTGTAAGTTCTTCAACACAGCGGGCATGAATGGAGTCCCATTAGACAGGCGCGGATACGGGGGGTCGTGACCCCCCCCCCCCCCCCACTGCTCGCCACCACCAATTGTTTTTTTTTTCAATAATTTGCGACAATAGGCAAAAACTGCAAGAATAAAGCTTCTGTTTTGATACTGAGATGCCGCGGGAATCTTCGTCGGCGCCCGCCCGCAACGACCGCCCTCGGCAGCCCTGACCCCCTCTGTCAAAAATCCTGGATCCGCGCCTGCATTAGACCCTTGCTGCTGTTAAATAGAGAACCAGTTGTTACAGCTGAGAGTGTAACATCTGCCAGTGTTTCGGTTTGTCATCGTTTCCCTTGTTCTTTGGGAAGCGATGGCAGATAGATTGACACGTTTCTCTGTGTGTCCCCGGTTGTCATGTAGCAGGGTATTCCGTCCGACAACAGTAGAGGAACAAACACAGATGGGAAACAGTCAAAATTGCAATTGCCCCAAACTGCGTCCCGAATTTCACAAAAAGCACAAAACTGACGTGAAAAACATCTTTGGGCAAATTCGGCCACACAATTCAACACCAATCAGGGGTACATGCTTCTATGGAACATCCGGTTTTACTATATCAAATGTCGAGCAGCGAACATGCTCATTACGACTGCCCGGCGCTGCCAGTTTTTCTCACAGCACTTCCAATACGTCAGCAAAAAAATTACCATAAGAAGATATACACTAATTAGGCCATTAGTGGCTTGGACAAACAAAGTCCAACTTGCTAGAATGGCGAGTTGGGCTGCATCAAAGCCCTCTAATGAATGGTCACTGGTCTGCGGTGTCCCTGTATGGATTACACCTAATTATCCCGAATTCAGAGATGCAGTTATTCGGTATGTTTGGGATGCTGTTCTTCGATACATTGTAACTAATGACCAGCGCCCCTGCCTGGGGAGGGCTGCTAATTGCCCGACTATAATAGGGCCGATTGAGATGCAAGGTGCACGCGGTATGTGGACCCTTAATGATGTTTGTGCTACAGCTAATGATGCATTTTCCTTAAGTTTACGGAATTTCGAGGCTGCTGAAACTAACAATTAGGTATCACGTGCTTCGAGCATGCAATATACGCGGCGACATCCCCATCCAATCAGATTATTGCCACAGCAAGAACAGTAATCACGTGACCGTCCAAAAATCAGCTGATTGGTCGACTTTACGTCCTCTCATTTGACAAAAGAGCAATCAGTGGTTTTTCAACCAATCAACGCATTTTTCATCAGCTGCTAAGGACGATCACGTGATCATCAGGTGCTACCAACTTCGATATTTTAAACATATCGGGAAGTACCTACAAGAACAGAAATAGGCCCAGTATACCGAGAACTACTTTTCTAGATGGCGGACGTACACTTGAAATCGTAGTGGTTATTTGAAAAGTAGTACTTACCGTATGTAATCGTTTTTACAGAGTATCATTCCACCTTTAGCAAAACACGACGTTCCTATTTCCCCCAGATGTGCCTGACAACATGAACATTTCAAACATCCCGTATGCCAGTACCTATCCATAGCGTGTAAAAGAAAACGGTCGCATATCCTTGCGCCGCATCCTGCACAACTGCGCATGCTCGCTTCACGATTGTTAGTATTGTTGTTATTGTTATTGTTGTTCGTGGCGTTTGTTGTCATTGTGTTGGCGGTTGATGTGTTCAGGGCCGGATTGCCTGCAAAGAGAAACAACAAAATCGTCATGATTTTGAGACAAACGATGCAATGGCATGTGTGACGTCATACAGAAATGACGTCATCAGATTTGCACACTACATTCAACCAATAAGAAAAATCTACAATTAATAGTAGACGCCTCCTGTGACGTCTATACGCGAATATGCGGTCTGTCGTAGTGAAAATCAAGATCAAGATCATTCAAGATGCTGCAGTGATGAAAGGTTATTAAAAATCTAAGAAGTAAAACACACAAATCACAAAACCAAGTTTTCATGAGGGCAATGTCATGCAACCAGAACTTGAGTCACCTAAATACTCCTTGGACATACTTTTCTGAAAAAGCAAAAATGAGACGGACATTGTTGACCTTCATTACTGTTATATTCGTCGGTGTGCAGATTATAGCAATGGCAACTGAAGAGATACTCCATTCTGATATTCGACTCAGTAGAAATATGACCTGGCGATATCTTACGTCACGTTCGATTCCGTGGCGTGGGTGGGTCAGGTGTGGGTGTGAGTTTAAGGCCGGAGTGTCAGGTGAAACTGTAAATTGTAGTTAGGTAATGAAATCTTGCGTCAGACTGTTAAAATTAAGTGCGAAAAAGGCGGAATTCATTCGCATACAAGCGCGAATCCAGAGGGGGCACGCTGGGCGCACGCCTCCACTTTAGCCAACAAATCTGTAAAACCGACCGTGAAATTCTGGAATTTGGCGAAAATTTCAATTTTCCTCGCACAGTGCGCCCCTTCTTAGTCCCAAATCCTGGATCCGCCCCTGGCATATGCTCAAAGATAGGTAGCCTGCAGACCTAAAATGACGTGAGGTCACTGTAGAACGTTGATCCACAACATCAAGGCGCAGCAATGCAAGGAAAAGGGAGCAACGAAAATATTGCCGTAGATTCTGAGAATCGGCGTAGATACATGTATGTATATACATGTACATGTACATGTAAATCAATGGTGCATGGCATTCGAATACAATTTACGATGCAAGCGGTGTAACTTGTATTTACCAAACATGAGATGATATTGCAGGTCTGACATCCTCGAGTCGGACGGGGAGACCGTGTTCCTGTGAGATGTTGACAAGTCCATGGCGTCCATGGTGGTGTTTCGTGTAGCGTCCACTGGCCAAAGACACTGCCTATCGCACAGAATACGTAGCCCGTACTGAGCCGAGCAAGGCCGACGCTGATTACGAAACATCAGTCCCAACCCTTAAACAAGTGGTAGCCAATATTTCATATGAGTTAGGTCATCAAACCACAAGGTGGACAATAACTCTTGGATAGGCCTATATGTCGGTTCATAGACTACGGCCTATGGACTACTCCAATCTTCTGACGGTCGCTAATAGACAGGTTGCGATCCAAAATATGTACGGATACGTTTGCGTATCGTTTTCCGGTTCAGAATGCAGCAGGGCGTTTCTAAACAGTGGGGTATATCCACCGCTCACAACAGCGGGGAAGTCTTGTTATCAGAGGGGGACGCGCAATAGCTGTAACAGCATTGATTCGGTATTGTTATCAGCGGTCATTCCTGCCTCCTGTATGGTCGAATTACACTGAAATATTGATAACTGCATCTTATATTAAGCCTCCCCGAACATGAGCATGACAAGCCCCCGGTCTGGCATTAAAACGAGCAGTTTGTCATGTCCCCTGATAATCCACTCATCCGTAATCAAACAGTTGATTCCAAGATTCACGAATTCAAAAATCAATTTACCATTCGGCTGACAAACCGCGAAATGGGATATGTTTAAGATCTACCTCGGCCGAGTCGGGTTACGACGTCGGGGCGACTCGGGCTCGGGTCCGATGACTCAGGCCATGCATTATAAAGGAACCCCGACGAACGGTAATCTGATTTGGTGATGTTACAAAGGGTAAACAGACTAATATGTATATACTTTGTCTACTCTTTTGTTACATCCGCATCTTTTATTCATATTTGGACCCCTGAGGGACCGAGATGGATGTAAAACCGACGAGTTGACCACAGGAGGATAGGTGTCCCTTCCATTTTCGCTCAAACAGAATTCTTTCGATTGGTGAGTTTGTTGGGGAAGCTGTGTAATTGTATCCCCGTTTGGGAAGATACGTCAAGCTCTTTATCAAATTCATACGATATGATCTGTTAGAAGATATATTAGACGCTAAATCAAACGTGAAAAGTGTCTATGAAAAGTTGTTACATGTATACCATTGGTGATTTTTATTTGATTTGAGGAAGAATTTAGTTCATTGAGTTGGCAGCGGAGCTGTCGTGGCTGTAGCGGTGGTGTCACGTTAGGCCATCACTCGGCAACCGAATCTTTGGAAGAAATTATCGCCGAAAACCCTTGGGCATCGAATTGTCATGGCACCGAGAAGAGCAAACATCCTTTTCGACAATTTTCTAACTCCTGTTTAAGATTTGATAACAAGGGGATTTCTGTGGTCACGAAAGGACAGGGACAAATTCTTCCCACAGATCTTGCAGTCAGAAAGGGAGTAAGAAATAAAAGTGGAAAATAAGAAGTGGGAAATTTTGAAATTTTGCACGTCGAATTTTTCAATTTCTCAAATTGGGAGAGTAATTTTTTCCCATTTTGAGAAATATCGCCCGACAAATCAGACAAAATGCCATTTTAAGAAAATTTCTCAAATGGGAAAAAATTTCTCCCAATTTGAGAAATTGAAAAATTCGCGCAAAATTCCAAAATTTCCCACTTCTTATTTATTCCACTTTTATTTCTTACTCGAGTATTTACTCGGAACTAGAAGTTCCGTCACCTGCTCATTTACTGAAAAATTCCACAGGTGTATGTGTAAAATTCAGTCATGCAGTCACTTCAGGAATTGCTGAACAGTTACTTGTTGGTCATCAGCAACTTGGCATCAATGGATCAGATACCGACAGAAGCCGGCCAACCACCACAGTTTTTGTTTTTGGGTTGGGACTTCCTCAACGTTGTTTGGGAATGTCGAAACCTACCTTGGCCCTCAACCTTCCTTGAATCCTCACTGTCCATTCTATCAACCATATGTCCCAGCGAAAACACAATTTTAATGTTTCCCAACAGCATGTAATATACCAGAAGCTTATATAATGATGTCACATCCAAATTCTTTTGGTTGAGCCTCGGACAGTCTGGCGCAAGTTCTTCTGCCACCTTGAGGACTTTTGGACTAATTGGGCCCTTAAATTCCTGGGGGGTTTGTAGTCCTTTAAAGGCTCATTACCCCCCAGTAGAGGACCATAAGACATTCTAAATACAACAGTAGATGGTTTGGTAAGGGTTTATAAGGGACCAATTAAGGGGCATTATGTGGAGACTTGGACTTACATCTTGTGGGATCAGTCCACTGCATCGACCATGTGGTTGTAAGCTAGCGCAATGACTTCCATGAAAGTCCCGTCGGAAAATATTATATTTTTCTACGAAGTAAATCCTGACATTAGGGATTGAGAGCACGAGTTCATTGACTTTTCACAGATAAAGAATGTTTTAGTGTCAGAACTCGAAATCATACTTCTGGAAGAAAAGTCAACTGCCCCAATCTGAGATGGCCAACCATCCTTCCCAAATGAAACGACCACCGTGCTTTTATCACTGAAATGGTCTAAAAGATGGGCTCGAACCAAGTCCAACGNTTACTGCTCGCGCGTGAAAGCTGGTAAAAATAGGTCAAGTTGACCTAATTTGACCCAAGTGACCACTCCATCCTTCGCGGAACAACCGAAAACTGGCACCATTGGCACTTTGCTTCTATTATCACTGAAAGTGAAATGGTCTCGAACGATGGGCTCGAACGTAGCCTAGCGTTTGCCTTGTCTGTAGGCCTTCCACAAACGATGCTTACTGGACCTGAACGCTGTACGCTGCATCGTCAAATATCTATCACATCAATATGGCGTATTGTAGAAGACTTGGATCAGACATGACTACCATGGTGCCTTTTGAAAATATTTGTTAAACTAGCAACTACCCGTGGCGACCGGCGATTGTGATTCAACCGAGGATGGAATGCCCGGTCCTGGTGGAATAGGTGCACCCAACGTGGTGCAGTAGGGAGAATTTAGAAAGCAATCGAACAACACTGCTAAAAAAGTAAAATTGCGACCACAACAAAGTTCTCTTCGCAAAATCAACCACCCGTTGCATCAGGATATGGTATCCTCTATCATCATGCCGAATTTCCAGACAAAACAAAGCTTCCAAGTGTGACTTTACTGAGCCGACTTCCAGCATTATTATATAGATGACGTATCTAGCCCAGGGTGGGTTAATCCCAAGTTTGTACACGATTCTCGCGGGAATGCACTGCCAGTATTTTCACATGCTCTCCATCAGCAATATCATTAGTAGATAAGACCATTGCGACACTTGGCGCAATGGATCGCACTAATTGGTTTCGTTATTGCCAGGTCGGTGCTATGTAACATACACCAGGCTAACATAGCGATCATATGACCGTGTCGGGGCTATTTCCTATACACTGAAGGTAGATGGTGATCATGTGATTATACGGGACCGATCAGACGATGAGACGGCTAATGAAACTGAGATGAACAAGAGAAAGAAGATACAGTGAGACAGAATGCGACGGTATGAGAACTTAACGAGAGTGTGGCAGTCATTAGCTTGTATTTAGACGATAGGTGGCGTTATGAGAGTCTTACGACAACAACAACGAAATGGAGGCCAAGTTCCGCATTACTTCCGGCGCCACCAGTGAGGGCCGCGACGGGATTCTTGGGAACAACAACAGCAAAATCACGGGCTCAAATGCCACCAGTGAGGGCTGCGATGGGGGCCCCTTTACCTCGAACAGGCTAAAACAACAACAACAAAATGGCGAGGTCAAGTTGCCGATCCACTTCCGGTGCTACCAGGGAGGGCCGCGATGTGAACCTTTTGACCTCGACTCGGTCACATCTGATCGCAGGGTTGGCTACTCCTTCCAGTAGGCCATGGTGCAGTCATCTAAAAGGAAGTCCAGACGGCATTGAGCCATGCAGGCAGAAGAAAAGAAGTGGCAGCGTAAGCAATGATTGAGAGGGATATCTGACTGACGTTTGAGGGACAGGTGACCATTGCCAAAACTTGACCAAATTGGGACGGTGACGGGGTGTGCCAACAAGGACGAGAGATTTAGGCAAAGAAGAACACAAGGGGATTGGTATGGGACCACAGGTATAGTGTGTCTTGGGTCTTTTTCGGGTATTTAAGCCACACGCACAGCAAGCTGACTGACAGCACTGGATGAAGTAGGACATCTTTACTGTGTGTTTAATATAAAATCCATTTTTATCAGAAATCCCATGCTGAATTTACAACAGCAATTTTGACGTTATGAAGTGACTCAGGATGAGGTCATGGTTTCATATGCATGTATTTCGGTTAGCAGACGAGTTCGTGATATCAAATGCTATCAAATTAATTGGAGTTTAATTAGTCTGAACTCAGTCATTAACATATTCCTAATCCTTACTCTTCAAATGGTTCAATTACGTGTACATTCCATGAAATAGGAAAGAACAGTGTTATTTTTGAGACTACGCCATGCAAATGGTGTCAGCGGTGTTAGTGGCGTCAGCCCTTTTTCTTCTAGTTCTATGTTTCTTTAATGTATCAAATAAATTCCTTATTACTCGCTCTCGCTCTTCTGGTGTCAGTTTTGCATCGTCCAGATGGCATGGAGGCTAATAGTGAGGTTTAGACCGCCAGTCATCAACGCTAACCCTAACTCAATCGACGTCACGTATGTTATATAAATAGTTGATGACGTCATTATCCTTTCTGAATATTTTAAAGTTTATCCTTTTATCCTATTATCGTTTATGCTGTCGTAGGACTTCTAAACATCGTTATTCAATTTTGGGTTCACTGCACGGTGGCGACTGCACAGAGCCAAGTAGAGGATACGAAAAAATAGATGATACAAACCATAGAAGAAGTGCCAAAATGGCGCCGGATGAAATCGAAAATATGTTCGTTTTATGTGAGGAATGACGCAACAACCACGATAAAATGCGGAATAACACACAGATATCTATCGCCCTGACACGATCGTTCAAAAGTAGAATAAAATAACCCAATATCAATCACACAGGACAAGGAAAAATGTCCCAAGTTTTTTTCCCATCGTGGGAGTTTACCATCGTGGCATGTAATATAATCGTGATGGAGTTATACTAATGAGGAAATAATTAGTCCTATTATAAAACCACTTATTGTTGTCCTTCGCAAGTACAAGTTCGTTGAATGTAATTAAGTTCAGATTGTGTTTTTCTATTAAGATCGAGAAATTCGTGATAGTTTTGAGTGTCCCACCTTAAGAAGGTGTTAAATTTGTATGTTACTTTCAGGGCAGTGTACACCGATGATACCATGGAACACGCGGTCCAATTGGTTTCTGTTGGGTCCATGGGATGGTGTGCAATTTGGACGATTCCGTGTCTGACAATCGGAAACTTCGGTCTCGCTGTTTTGACCACCGTATGGAGCTGGGGACCGAATTTAAATCATTAACGAGTCCGGGACGGCGGAGACTGATGTGAGCGTGGGGAGACCACCACATGAAAGATTCGTCTCCACGGTCGCCCCTCATTCCTCCGAGGAGGACACGACCAAAGCGACGGGAAAGTTTGGGCCACCGGCAAATTGCACCATTATATCCAACGTCATATTGCCGTGGTTGGTGTATTTGTTGGTGTGGTAGCTGAGAAAACAACCAGTGTATTTGTTAGTGACGTAGGCGACATGAAAAATCAAACGAACCACCCCCTAATACAATAACAACAGCCAATGTATTTGTTAGATACGTAGGTGGCACGGAAAAAGTTACAAGCAAACGACCAAACCCAATGTCAACAGTCACTGCATCTGTATGACACGGAGTGAAAACACTAGCAGACGATCCGCCCCCTACCACAATAACAACAGCCAAATCATTTGTTAGTGTTGTAGGGGACACGGAGTGAGTGCGTGACGGGCCCATACATTGCCATGACCAACCACCAAATCCTGGGAGGTTTCACTTTAATTACACATCGCGCCAGAGCGCATGCAAGGGTTGCTTATTAGTCTCGTCCAGCCAATTAGGGTGGATGAGTTCCAGAATGACAATAGGGTGTTGCGCATGCAGCCTGGCCCATTAGGCTGATTAGCAGGGCTGGCTCACTGGAGAACCACTTAAACTTCCCATAATGGTTAAGCAGCTTCAATTTGGTTATGCCATTATGGGAAATTCACTCTAGGAGAATTTATAATTGAGGTGGGTATATTTAAACTGTAGTGTGTTATTTTTGTCGTAGAGGTTGAGAGGTTTCCAACGCAGACTTGTCACGGTTGTGGTGTACATTTGTACCAACTCGTTATATCAAGATATCTTTGTAAACAGGCTCATTTTTTTCAAATTACGTTGTTCTTATCAACCTAACAAAGCAACATGTACTTTAGTTTCTGCCTCAAATAAGTTATCCGGACAGTTCCTGTCGTATCACCCGTTCTTATCTCAACACGTCTCGAAAACCTCCCAACACCATGGCACCCCGCCATTTTCTCTCATGATCTCACCATCGTCGCGAGATCTCACAGCGTCTGTCACGTGATACGATACGTCTGAATGTTTGCACACAGATATCCAACAGGCACGCAGCAAATTTAAGCTCTCGACGAACAAAAAGAAAAAACAATCATAATGAGGGGTACATCACGCAAGTCGGATGTCATGAAATGTGCTAAAAAAATAAAAAATAAAAAGTAGCAGGTATCACCATGCACCAAGAGACCAGTAATTAGCAAGGGAATGTTGCTTTTGGAAACTAACACGGTGGGAAAACAGGGTTTGGGGATTCGCTCAGTAGGTTCTGCTGTTCTTGATTTCGGTGTAACGTTTTCTAGTGTTCTCCATATCTCAGTGTTTCCATACAAAAGACAGCTAGAGAGACTAGAGCCCGTATTCTAGAAGCCTCCTTAACACTAAGGCCCAATTAAGGTTTTGAAGTCTGCCCTGAAAACAATAGGGAGTTTAAGAAATCAAACGATAAACGTTAACTTTACGATAACGTTATTTTTTGTACCGAAAATGCAATTTAAAATCTGGTGAATGTGCCGTATGAAAAATAACGTTGGCGTAAAGTTAACGTTTATCGTTTGATTTCTTAAACTCCCTTATAGCTCAAGATAAACCTTAGAGTTAAAAGGAAACTTCTAGAATAACGGCCGTATGACTTTTCAATAGGAAACAGAGAAATCTCTCACTCTCGCTGCACGGTGTACCCCATATAATGTGGGGAAACACTAAACGGGAATACCGTGACATTTTACAGCTCCACTGAAAATCTTTTCAAGTCTTCATATATTGGTACGGATGTAGAAAGACTAAAAGATGGCAAAAAATTAGTGGAAAAACTAATCTGAAGTCGACACATGTACGATTTGTTGTTGTAACATCCACACTTAGAATGTCAGTATATACCTATGAGACTCACTGTTACCATGGTTCCATTGGCTTTTCCTTGGAACAATTCAACAAACTTTTCATCTTAATAACGATTAACGTTATGGATACGTTGATTAAGTCCTGTATGTATGTCGGCGTTCTAGCCAAGGCTTGCTGATTCGCTCCATGTGACGGGATGTGAATTTAGTAATGGCAGGGATCGTGTGGCCATCCCTCCCCAAGTTCAAAAGCCTTTTCAAAAGGACAGGCGAAATTGAATGGGTTGTCACAGTATAGGCACAGGATTCAAGTTATGCTCAACATAAACACGTTTATTTGCCAAAGTTTTCTCGCTAGGGGGCCTCGTTCACATTTTGGTGACGGACCTTCCCTACGAAATTTCTCGGCGAATAAATTTGTAACAAGGAAAACTAAAATCCTTGGACAGGCAAGAGTTCTTGGCACACCTGCCGACAATAGGCGGCGATCTGACCACAACGACACGCCGAGACGACTCATTTGAATCTTCTGGCGTTACATCAGCATCATCAACGAAGAGACAGGTTCAAAATTTGTCGTAACTTTCATCTGGACTCTGAGGTCGCATATTTGGAGGTTTTACGCGGCCTGCCAGTTCCTCAACCCAAGGTCAAAGTCACTGACCGATGTCAAAATATCGCCAACCGCTGTCCAAGCGGACTGGTATGACTGGTAGCTTCTCCTCACGGTGACCGATGACGTCACTGAGGGCGATGAAAACATAGAACCAGTCGCAAGAGGGTTTCCCTGACCGCCTCTGACGTTATATTTATTAATCCACTATATTGTATAACATGTAATTACTAAATAGCAGTCCATTATGGAAATTGATTGCATCTGCAAACACTAACACCCAATTTGTTAATGTCGAGGATTTTTTCGTGTTGTTGGTAAAACCATTGGCGAAATGTATTTGTAAATTACCGCGAGAGACAAGGGAATACAATAGAGTAGATTTCACGGACCAAATTGGTAGTGGCAAAACTGGGCGGCGTGCAGTATCGAAGAAGAACGCCGTCAATGAAAAAGTAGTTGCCCTTCCAACGCTGTGGTCACTTCGTAGGTAGCCCAGATAAAGCCCCCGTCACATATCCACTCCGGGTCCCGTACGGCGAGTAAAAACAGACAGATTGCCCCTGGTCCCCGGGGAATGAAAACCATAGAAATGAAATGAACATGAAAATGAAAATCGTAATGGACAGACCCGTACTGTCTCTAAAATCTGGGTGGGGAAAGTCGTACGGGGCCCGGTGGATATGTGACTTGGTCTTTAGGTAGCCTAGCAAGCGGCAGGTTTTGGGTTCGAATCCAGCCTAGGCCATAGGATTAATTATCCCTGGTTCCTCATCCGTCCCATGGGCCAGTAAGCTGTGGTGCCTTGTACCTTCTCATAAGGCCAAGTAAAAGACCCCATCGAAGTGAGGAACATGAGTAGCTTGACGAATGGGGCGGGTGAGTGAAACGTACGGCGCGCAGCGCCCACGAAGATAAGTGTCGCCCCCAACGGTTGATATGCCATCCTACCACCATATACTATAGCGATCGGCCGGTCATGGAGCTACAGCCCAAACGGCGAATACCTGGTCGGGGCCGGTGTTGGTGATCGACAGTGTATGTGGTCATATGCCGAAAATAAATTTTTCAGCATCCCAGCTCCTCTGGTTAATTAACGGCGCTAATTAGCAACTTCGTTCAAAATCATTTCCCGCCAAACCTTACTTCCACCAGGTGCCGCCGGGGGCGTGTGCGCAGTGAGGAAGCTCTCCCCTGTGCTAAAAATGGCATGTGTAGGCCTACATGGAATGCTGCATGATCCGGTTTTCGAGCTCTGTGAGGTCGTATAATTCATTAATCCCCGATCATGCCGATCGGAAGTGACGTCCATAGCACACAATGGAAATCCTATTGTACAATGCGGCTTATTCCGTCAATCGATGACCTTTTTTGGGGCTCTGATCGGGGATTCTAAACTCGTTCCACGCCAAAAAACCTACGCGTACCGGTAGCACAGTTCACCGGTCATCAGTCATGCATGCATGCATATCATTGTATCCCTGTGCTAGTGTGCATGCAGATGACGTGTGTGCCGTGATCATACACTGTGTTGGCATGCATTAGGCCTACTGTACTGTAGTCCAGCCTGACATCTCAAAGTTAAAGCAGCCCACCTGTTATTCATAAATCAGTGGTAGGCCTAACAGGAAGGGTTCAGCACAGACGATGAATTGCTGCTAAAAAATAAGGCAATATAGCCTGGGGCTTAAGCCTTAGCTAGGCCTGCAATACAAATGGCTTCATTCATTCTGAATTTTTGTTGGCCTACGGTACGCAGCTCGCAGGCAGGCTGCAATTCATGAATTCGGCTAATACCCATCGCCATTTCACTACACGCACTCACAAAATCCCTGTTTTACAACCTAATATCGCTATACACATACACCCCCCCCACACCACACACACATGGCACCATTATCAATCGGGGCATCCTGCAGATGGACTGCTAGAAGCAGGCCATCTGCAGGATGCCCATATAACAGCCTAACACAACATTAACACTTCCCTTCTTCTACTTCCAGAATGCTAGCATCCCTTCAACTCTTCATCCTACAAAAATAATACATTTACTTCCCCCAACCCCACTATCTAGTACCGGTACTTAATATGTAATCACAACAAATCACCCTCATAGACCTACCTATACCCTACACCCCACTTTACTTCATCACATTACCACTATTCATTCAGTTATCAAATTCCACTACCACAACACTGACACCTCTGCATCTCGGCTTCAACATCCTACCAATCTTCTACAAATCTAGTTCATCTTTCACTTTACTGGAAATGACCTCTGCCGTACTTACCAGGGCCAATAACGCTGACGGAGGCCGATAATCCGGGAATTCCCACCAAATTCGGAGTCGACAAAAGGAAGACACCCCAAAAATCGTGGTTTAGATTATCACTATGAATATTCCAGAGTTACTATCATGACAGACTAGGAATGCGAAACACCTGGCTTATATCCGCGTCCCCAATTTTTGGCCTCGCACCCAATTAGTGAGTCCAACTAACCCTATTTTCACTCACCTTTTTACCTAATTAGACCAAATAAAGCCTAGGCATTCAGTCTTAGCACTAACTAGCGACACAGCACAGCAGGCAAGTCCACGAGTACAATCTCAGATAATAATCGTTTTAGAATTCGATTTACCGTTCGAAGTGTTATTGTGGGTGGCTAAAACCCGCAGCGGGTCACCCAAAATATGCTCTCAGTCAAGACTAACAGTTA
>NMRB01000572.1:201842-215930 GCA_002633025.1 Notospermus geniculatus
GGGGGGGGGGGCGCTGAAGGCAGATACGTTCCAACTACATTCCTAGTGTTACTGGTCCATCCTCCCCAATGTCCATTGAAGCCCCGATTCTGGCTGAAAGGCGACCCGAGACAATAGCGATATTGCAACATTGTCGGCCAAAGGAAGGCTTCTTCCCATCCCTGCGGGTGCGCTCCAGCAAAATTCAAATTTTCAAATTCAAATTTTTTTTGAAAATGCGCTCCAGCATGACAGCCTCGATAGAACACTTGTCCCAACATCGCAAAGGCAGTAAATGTTACTGGTATAGCTACTGACAACAACGAAAATGCCCGAGATATCATTATGGTTATTAAACACTGCTTGTGAAACAACCCGCAGGCACTCACTGAAATATCGAAAAGGTATCTCATGGTTGAAAACAATATAGAATTTAAGCTGCGAAAAAAACCCGACCGATTGACCTCAGATGAAAAATCCTTTAGTAGAACTTGCCAGAAATGGTGAGTGCATCCCAACAGGTCCTCGGGCTCAATATCAGCAGTAAATCAATTGCTGCAGCATCAGACATCGCCTCCCTTGACGGCAAACAGTCAGGTATTGATGCCTGCGGCGATGTTCATGCGCGACATCGTTGTCAATTGTTGTAATACCAATCTGTTGCAAAAGTACCAGTAGAGTATTCTTGTGGCCCAGCCCACCAAGACCCAAGTTATGTCGTACTACTGCTGGTACACTCCTCTCGCAGTGTTTTGTTTCGCTCCGTACCTACGCTTCACAAACCACTGCTTCGAATGGCCGGTATTCTGCCGATTTACCGCCAGGTGGCACCACTATACTGTTCCCGCTGCCGCGCTGGAGAAAGTGTTTTAGGATTTTGCTCAGTTGCAGCCTGATGGCGGGCGCTGATTGGTTGGACGGAAATAGTGCCATCTGGCGGTAAATCGGCAGAATACCGGCCATTCGAAGCAGTGGTTTGTGAAGCGTAGGTACGGAGCGAAACAAAACACTGCAAGAGGAGTGTAACTGCTGGTACCTGGAGCATGTTGAGCGCGCAGGTTCTGTATGAGCGAGGTTTGCACGTAGGCCTAGCACAGCTTTTAGGAATGCGGATTGTTTGAACGACTGACTGCTGAGCGCGAGACTACCCCACGAGGCATTTCTGGAGCCAATCTATTGCAAAGTATGAGAGTTTCCTCTTGCGCTCTAGCCAACCAAGACCCAAGTTAAGTCGTACTGCTAGTAACCTTGAGCATGTTGAGCACACAGGTTCTGTATGAGCGAGGTTTGCACGTACAGCACAGCTGTGTACGAATGAATGCAGATTGTTTGAACGACTGACTGCTAAGCGCGAGACTACCCCACAGAAGCATTTCTGGAGCTGAACAGAAAAAGAAACGTAATCATTATGACTATTTTAGTTCTGCGGCATGCAATGTACTATATGGAACCGTTGCAAAAATGCTAGTCATTTCGAACTTTGCACTGAGTTACGTGTTACTGATAGTTGTCACGAAAATAATTGCTGATTGAAGAGTTAATATCGATAAAATGCTGCATAATATTTGCTCAAAGTACAGAAAAAAACGCACACATTTTCAATGAAGCTACATGTCGAAAAAAACAGGAACAAAACAGTAGAATGTTTATAAAGAATATTTTCAAATCACACATTTTTAATGTCTTTGTATTTGAAAGACACATTAGTACATGTACATGTACGTGTAGATGAAATACAAAACACACACAAAGATGGCGAACCTTTCTCAGTGAACGTACACTTTAAAATTAGCACATTTAAATGAATTCAAAGCCACTAGCATTCGTAAGTCGAATATGCGCTTCTACGTCCTTCAAAGTAACCACAAACCTAAGTCGAATGCGCTTCTATGTCATTCAAAGTGATCACATATCTAGTCGAATACGCTTCTATCATTCAAAGTGATCACATATCTAAGTCGAATACGCTTGTATGTCATTCAAAGTGATCACATATCTAGTCGAATACGCTTCTATCATTCAAAGTGATCACATCTAAGTCGAATACGCTTGTATGTCATTCAAAGTGATCACATATCTACGCCGAATACGCTTCTACGTCATTCAAAGTGATTACATATCTAAGCCGAATACGCTTCTACGTCATTCAAAATAATCACATATCTATGTCGAATACGCTTCTACGTCGTTCAAAGTGATCACATACCAAAATCAAATACGCTACGTCCATCATTGTGACCTCATACATGCACTGGTGGGTGTCTCTACAAATCTGAAGTAAGAGCATTTACCAATTTTCTTTATACCACCAAAGTATAACCGCGAAACTATTTTGTAGTTGATCCAATAAACAGGCCGACTGATAATTTTTCTGTCGTATGTCGGTTTCTAAAACACCTTCCTTTTGANCTTTAAGAGAAAACGACAGGGGATTGAAAAATCGCGCTCATGTCGACTGGTGATAGTGGAAGGTTGAAAATACATCGGAGCGTAAGACTCGCTGCTAATGTAACACTTTGTGAGATCAAAGAGTAGCTGGTACAAAAAGGAAAAGCTAGCATTTAGCTTAGTGCAACGTACATGGGTTGTCTCATCTCATCAAAACATTAGCATGTCATGGGTTATAGGAAAATCTGGCATTTCGGCGTATGTTCAGGCTCTGATCTGAGATTGATCCTAGGGTCGTTTGAGTGGGTCGCGATAAGGGTTGTGTATGCCACACGTGTAGTTTAGAATGTTGATGGTGAATCTGTGAAATGAAAGACTTCGACGGACCCCACGGAATGATGTGGCGAGTTTTCCCTTCGTGTCTACCCAAGGCTGCTGAACTACAGCTTCTGAACTGCCCTCCTGCGAATAGCTTCTACTGGGTCGTGCACTGATGTAACATATACTCTAAACTCGATTTTTAAGGTCGTAAGTATAGATACATGACCATGCCCCAGAAGTAAAGAGACCCACTCCGCCCTTGAGGTAACAGCCAATGGCTGTGTTGCGTCTTCGTCACGTGGTTGAATGAGCCTGAACGTGCTGGGAAACCCTTAGCTACCACTCCAAACTCCATTAGGTCTATATGTATGTGAAATATACTATAGATGAGTTGCAGGAACTGAATTAGGTCAAGGTCAAACCAGACGTCATAATGCCATTTTGACCACCGCATGTTGGACCGCATCTTTTGACGTTATGACGTCTGTCGACTTTGTGTTGTTGCTGTGACGATGACCTAATTCGATTTCTGCAACTCATATACGTCACAAAAAAGTTAAATTTTGTAAAAAGTGCGCTGAAAGTTTTTGTCACTTTATAGAATGCGTTATTAGACTATACACCTCTAGATAATAGCTTAGGTACTCATTAGAGAGCGATACCATGAATTAATAGGCAATTAGACGTATATTAAGCGGACAATATCGAGCCACGTCCAGGACGATTCATTAGCGGACTAAAAGCATTTACAATGTTTGTCTATCGCTAGAACATTCTTAAACCATTTTTGACTTATTATAATAATTTCACGAAATCGGTGTCTCATTTAAACCTTTTGAAGTGGTAACTCGAGCGAGTTTCGTCGGAAAAAACCACAGCTTTGGCGGCCATTATGAAGTTTATAATGGAGAAATCGTAATTTAGCCGCCCTCTTGAGTGCAATAGCAACCCCATTTAGTTTCAACNTCCATAGCGTGTAAAAGAAAACGGTCGCATATCCTTGCGCCGCATCCTGCACAACTGCGCATGCTCGCTTCACGATTGTTAGTATTGTTGTTGTTATTGTTATTGTTGTTCGTGGCGTTTGTTGTCATTGTGTTGGCGGTTGATGTGTTCAGGGCCGGATTGCCTGCAAAGAGAAACAACAAAATCGTCATGATTTTGAGACAAACGATACAGTTGGCATGTGTGACGTCATACAGAAATGTGACGTCATACAGAAATGACGTCATCAGATCTGCACACTACATTCAACCAATAAGAAAAATCTACGTCTATACACGAATATGCAGGCTGTCGTTGTGAAAATCAAGATCAAGAACATTCAACAAGCTGCAGTGTAGAAAAGGTTAAAAAGTAAAAACACACAAATCACAAAACCAAGTCTTCAAGTGGGCAATACCATGCAACCAGAACCCGAGAAAAGTAGTACTCTGGGATCTCTTCTACATAGCGCCTGAGGAAGACCCCGATTGGGGTCGAAAATGTGCGAAATATTCGGAGACGACTTTCCGATTTATTGCAACCAGAACCCGAGTCACATGGGCATAGTGTAATTCTGAAAAAGCAACAATTAAATGGACATTGTTGGTCTTACTGTTATATTCGTCGGTCTACAGATTATAGCAATGGCAACTGAAGAGATACTCCATTCTGATATTCGACTCTGGTAGAAATATGACCTGGCGATATCTTACGTCACGTTCGATTCCGTGGCGTGGGTGGGTCAGGTGTGGGTGTGAGTTTAAGGCCGGAGTGTCAGGTGAAACTCTAGATTGTAGTTAGGTAATGAAATCTGACGTCAGTCTGTTAAAATTAAGTGAGAAAAAGGCGGAATTCAATCGCAAACAGGCATGACAGGCGCGAATCCGGGGGGGGGGGCGCCGGGCGCTCGCCTCCCCTTTTAGCCAACAAATCTGTAAAAATTCTGGAATTTGGCGAAAATTTCAATTTTCCTCGCACAGTGCGCCCATTCTTAGTCCCAAATCCTGGATCCGCCCCTGGCATATGCTCAAAGTTCGGTAGCCTGCAGACCTAAAAATGACAATAACCAGGCGCAGCAAGGCAAGGAAAAGGGAACAACTAAAATCTTGCCGTAGATTCTGAGAATCGGCGTAGATATGTATATAAATCAATTGTGCAAGGCATCCGAATACAATTTACGATGCAAGCGGTGTAACTTGTATTTACCAAACATGAGATGATATTGCAGGTCTGACATCCTCGAGTCGGACGGGGAGACCGTGTTCCTGTGAGATGTTGACAAGTCCATGGCATCCATGGTGGTGTTTCGTGTAGCGTCCACTGGCCAAAGACACTGCCTATCGCACAGAATACGTAGTCCGTACTGAGCTGAGCAAGGCCGACGCTGATTACGAAACATCAGTCCCAACCCTTTAAACAAGTGGTAGCCAATATTTCATATGAGTTAGGTCATCAAACCACAAGGTGGACAATAACTCTTGGATAGGCCTATGTCGGTTCATAGAATACTACCGCCTATGAACTACTCCAATCTTCTGGCGATCGCTAATAGACAGGTTGAGATACAAAATATGTACGGATACGTTTGCGTATCGTTTTCCGGTTCAGAATGCAGCACTGGGCGTTTCTACACAGTGGGGTACATCCACCGCCCATGACAGCGAGGAGTCTTGTTATCAGAGGGGGACGCGCAATAGCTGTAAGAGCATTGATTCAGTATTGTTATCAGCGGTCATTCCTGCCTCCTGTATGGTCCAATTACACTGAAATATTGATAACTGCATCTTATATTAAGCCTCCCCGAACATGAGCATGACAAGCCCCCGGTCTGGCATTAAAACGAGCAGTTTGTCATGTCCCCTGATAATCCACTCATCCGTAATCAAACAGTTGATTCCAAGATTCACGAATTCAAAAATCAATTTACCATTCGGCTGACAAACCGCGAAATGGGATATGTTTAAGATCTACCTCGGCCGAGTCGGGTTACGACGTCGGGGCGACTCGGGCTCGGGTCCGATGACTCAGGCCATGCATTATAAAGGAGACCGACGAGCGGTAATATGATTTGGTGATGTTACAAAGGGTAAACAGACTAATATGTATATACTTTGTCTACTCTTTTGTTACATCCGCATCTTTTATTCATATTTGGACCCCTGAGGGACCGAGATGGATGTAAAACGGACGAGTTGACCACAGGAGGATAGGTGTCCCTTCCATTTTCGCTCAAACAGAATTCTTTCGATTGGTGAGTTTGTTGGGGAAACCGTGTAATTGTATCCCCGTTTGGGAAGATACGTCAAGCTCTTTATCAAATTCATACGATATGATCTGTTAGAAGATATATTAGACGCTAAATCAAACGTGAAAAGTGTCTATGAAAAGTTGTTACATGTATACCATTGGTGATTTTTATTTGATTTGGGTAAGAATTTAGTTCATTGAGTTGGCAGCGGAGTTGTTGTGGATGTGGCGGTGGTGTCACGTTAGGCCATCACTCGGCAACCGAATCTTTGGAAGAAATTATCGCCGAAAACCCTTGGGCATCGAATTGCCATTGCACCGAGAAGGGCAAACATTCTTTTCGACAATTTTCTACAACCCCTATTGAAAGATTTGATAAACAAAGGGGTTTCTGTGGTCACGAAAGGACAGGGACAAACTCTTCCCACAGATCTTGCAGTCAGAAAGGGGGTAAGAAATAAAACTGGAAAATAAGAAGTGCGAAATTTTGGAATTTTGCACGAATTTGTCAATTTCTCAAATTGGGAGAAAAAAATTTCCCATTTTGAGAAATATCGCCCGAAAAATCAGACAAAATCAAAATGTCATGTCATTTTAAGAAAATTTCTCAAAATGGGAACAAAATCTTCCAATTTGAGAAATTGAAAAATTCGCGCAAAATTCCAAAAAATTTCCCACTTCTTATTTTCCACTTTTATTTCTTACTCGAGTATTTACTCGGAACTAGAAGTTCCGTCATATGGTCATTTACTGAAAAATTCCACAGGTGTATGTGTCAAGTTCAGTCAGTCAGTCACTTCAGGAATTGCTGATCTACTCGTTGGTCATCAGCTACTTGGCATCAATCGATCAGGTACCGACAGAGGCCGGCCAGCCACCACAGTTCTTGGGTTTGGGACTTCCTCAACGTTGTTTGGGAATGTCGAAACCTACCTTGGACCTCAACCTTCTTGGAATCCTCATTGTCCATTCTATAAACCATATGTCCCACCGAAAACACAATTTTAATGTTTCCCAACAGCATGTAGTATACCAGAAGCTTTATATAATGATGTCACATCCAAATTCTTTTGGTTGAGCCTCGGACAGTCTGGCGCAGTTCTTCTGTCACCTTGAGGACTTTTGGACTAATTGGGCCCTTAAATTCCTGGGGGGCTGTAGTCCTTTAAAGGCTCATTACCTCCCAGTCGAGGACCATAAGACATTCTAAATACAACAGTAGATGGTTTGGTAAGGGTTTATAAGGGACCAATTAAGGGGCATTAAGACTTGGACTTACACCTTGTGGGATCAGTCCACTGCATCGACCATGTGGGTTGTAAGCTAGCCTAATGACTTCCATGAAAGTCCCGGAAATATTATTTTTTTCTACGAAGTAAATCCTGATATTAGGGATTGACAGCAAAACTTCATTGACTTTCAAAAATAAAGATCATCCCCTCATCAGATCTTGAAATCATAATTCTGGCAGAAAAGACAAGCTGGCCCAATCTGAGATGGCCAACGATCCTTCCCAAATGAAACGACCACAGTGCTTTTATCACTGAAATGGTCTAAAAGATGGGCTCGAACCAAGCCCAACGCTAGTGCCTCATAGACCTCCACCTCCCACAGACGTTGCTTTTACTGCTCGCGCGTGAAAGCTGGTAAAAATAGGTCAAGTTGACCTAATTTGACCCAAGTGGCCATTCCATCCTTCGCAGGACAACCGATCACTGGCACCACTGGTGGCATTTTGCTTCTATTATCACTGAAAGTGAAATGGAACGATAGGCTCGAACGTGGCCTAACGTTTGCCTTTTCTGTAGACCTTTCCCTTACTGGACGTGAACGCTGTACGCTGCATCGTCAAAGATCATCACATCAATATGGCGTATTGTAGAATACTTGGATCAGACACGACTACCATGGTGCCTTTTGAAAATATTTGTTAAATGACGTATCTAGGCCAGGGTGGGTTAATCCCAAGTTTGTACACGATTCTCGCGGGAATGCACTGCCAGTATTTTCACATGCTCTCCATCAGCAATATCATTAGTAGATAAGACCACTGCGACACTTGGCGCAATGGATCGCACTAATTGGTTTCGTTATTGCCAGGTCGGTGCTATGTAACATACACCAGGCTAACATAGCGATCATATGACCGTGTCGGGGCTATTTCCTATACACTGAAGGTTGATGGTGATCATGTGATTATACGGGACCGATCAGACGATGAGACGGCTAATGAAACTGAGATGAACAAGAGAAAGAAGATACAGTGAGACAGAATGCGACGGTATGAGAACTTAACGAGAGTGTGGCAGTCATTAGCTTGTATTTAGACGATAGGTGGCGGTAGTGAGAGTCTTACGACAACAACAACGAAATGGAGGCCAAGTTCCGCATTTCTTCCGGCGCCACCATTGAGGGCCGAGACGGCATTCTTGGGAACAACAACAGCAAAATCCGGGCTCAAACGCCACCAGTGAGGGCTGCGATGGGGCCCATTTACCTCGAACAGGCTAAAACAACAACAAAATGTTGATGTCAAGTTGCCGATCCACTTCCGGTGCCACCAGGGATGGCCGCGATGGGGACCTTTTGACCTCGACTAGGTCACATCTGATCGCAGGTTTGGCTACTCCTTCCAGTAGGCCATGGTGCAGTCATCTAAAAGGAAGTCCAGACGGCAATGAGCCAGGCAGAAGGAAAGAAGTGGCAAGCGTAAGCAATGATTGAGAGGGATATCTGACTGACGTTTGAGGGACAGGTGACCATTGCCAAAACTTGACCGAATTAGGACGTTGACGGGGGTGTGCCAACAAGGACGAGAGATTTGGGCAAAGAACACAAGGGGGTTGGTATGGGACCACAGGTACTGTGTCTTGGGTATTTTTTGGGTAGTACGCCCCACGCACAGCAAGCTGACTGACAGCACTGGATGAAGTAGGACATCTTTACTCTGTGTGTTATAAAATCCATTTTTATCAGAAATCCCATGTTGAATTTACAACAGCAATTTTGACGTTATGAAGTGACTCAGGATGAGGTCATGGTTTTATGCATGTATTTCGGTTAGCAGACGAGTTCGTGATATCAAATGCTATCAAATTAATTGGAGTTTAATTAGTCTGAACTCAGTCATTAACATATTCCTAATCCTTACTCTTCAAATGGTTCAATTACGTGTACATTCCATGAAATAGGAAAGAACAGTGTTATTTTTGAGACTATGCCATGCAAATGGTGTCAGTGGTGTTAGTGGCGTCAGCCCTTTTTCTTCTAGTTCTATGTTTCTTTAATGTATCAAATAAATTCCTTATTACTCGCTCTCGCTCTTCTGGTGTCAGTTTTGCATCGTCCAGATGGCATGGAGGCTAATAGTGAGGTTTAGACCGCCAGTCATCAACGCTAACCCTAACTCAATCGACGTCACGTATGTTCTATGAATGGTTGATGACGTTATTATCCTTTCTGAAAGTTTTAAAGTTTATCCTTTTATCCTATTATCGTTTATGTTGTCGTAGGACTTCTAGTTCTAAACATCGTTATTCAATTTTGGGTTCACTGCTCGGTGGCGAGTGCACAGAGCCAAGCAGAGGATATGAAAAAATAGATGATACAAACCATAGAAGAAGTGCCAAAATGGCGCCGGATGAAATCGAAAATATGTTCGTTTTATGTGAGGAATGACGCAACAACCACGATAAAATGCCGAATAACACACAGATATCTATCGCCCTGACGCGATCGTTCAAAGTAGAATAAAATAACCCAATATCAATCACACAGGACAACGAAAAATGGCCAAGTTTTTTTCCCATCGTGGGAGTTTACCATCGTGGCATGTAATATAATCGTGATGGGGTTATACTAATGAGGAAATAATTAGTCCTATTATAAAACCACTTATTGTTGTCCTTCGCAAGTACAAGTTCGTTGAATGTAATTAAGTTCAGATTGTGTTTTTCTATGTTAAGATCGAGAAATTCGTGATAGTTTTGAGTGTTCCACCTTAAGAAGGTGTTAAATTTGTATGTTACTTTCAGGGCAGTGTACACCGATGATACCATGGAACACGCGGTCCAATTGGTTTCTGTTGGGTCCATGGGATGGTGTGCAATTTGGACGATTCCGTGTCTGACAATCGGAAACTTCGGTCTCGCTGTTTTGACCACCGTATGGAGCTGGGGACCGAATTTAAATCATTAACGAGTCCGGGACGGCGGAGGCTGATGTGAGCGTGGGGAGACCACCACATGAAAGATTCGTCTCCACGGTCGCCCCTCGTTCCTCTGATGGAGGGCCCGACCAAAGCGACGGGAAAGTTTGGGCCACCGGCAAATTGCACCATTATATCCAACGTCATATTCCCGTGGTTGGTGTGGTAGCCGAGGAAACAACCAGTGTTTTTGTTAGTAACGTAGGCGACATGGAGAATCAAATGAACCACCCCCTAATACAATAACAACAGCCAATGTATTTGTTAGGTACGTAGGTGGCACGGAAAAAGTTACAACCAAACGACCAAACCCAATGTCAACAGTCATTGCATCAGTATGACACGAGTGAAAACACTAGCAGACGATCCGCCCCCTACCACAATAACAACAGCCAAATCATTTGTTAGTGTTGTAGGGGACACGGAGTGAGTGCGTGACGGGCCCATACATTGCCATGACCAACCACGAAATCCTGGGAGGTTTCACTTTAATTACACATCGCGCCAGAGCGCATGCAAGGGTTGCTTATTAGTCTCGTCCAGCCAATTAGGGTGGATGAGTTCCAGAATGACAATAGGGTGTTGCGCATGCAGCCTGGCCCATTAGGCTGATTAGCAGGGCTGGCTCACTGGAGAACCACTTAAACTTCCCATAATGGTTAAGCAGCTTCAATTTGGTTATGCCATTATGGGAAATTCACTCTAGGAGAATTTATAATTGAGGTGGGTATATTTAAACTGTAGTGTGTTATTTTTGTCGTAGAGGTTGAGAGGTTTCCAAACGTAGACTCGTCACTGTTGCGGTGTACATTTGTACCAACTCGTTATATCAAGATATCTTTGTAAACAGTCTCATTTTTTTCAAATTATGTTGTTTTTATCAATCTAACAAAGCAACATGTACTTTAGTTTCTGCCTCAAATAAGTTATCCGGACAGTTCCTGTCGTATCACCCGTTCTTATCTCAACACGTCTCGAAAACCTCCCAACACCATGGCACCCCGCCATTTTCTCTCATGATCTCACCATCGTCGCGAGATCTCACAGCGTCTGTCACGTGATACGATACGTCTGAATGTTTGCACACAGATATCCAACAGGCACGCAGCAAATTTAAGCTCTCGACGAACAAAAAGAAAAAACAATCATAATGAGGGGTATATCACGCAAGTCGGATGTCATGAAATGTGCTAAAAAAATAAAAAATAAAAAGTAGCAGGTATCACCATGCACCAAGAGACCAGTAATTAGCAAGGGAGTGTTGCTTTTGGAAACTAACACGGTGGGAAAACACGGTTTGGGTATTCGCTCAGTAGGTTCGGCTATTCTTGATTTCGGTGTAACGTTTTCCAGTGTTTGCTATATCTCAGAGTTTCCATACAAAAGACAGCTAGAGAGACCACGAGTTTTCAGTAGGGCAACAGAGAAATCGCTGCACAGTGTACCCATTATAATGTGGGAAAACGGGAACACCGTGACTCACTTTACAGTTCCACTGAAAATGTTTTCAAGTCCTTATATATTGGTAGGGATGCAGAAAGACTAAAAGATGACAGAAAATGCGTGGAAAAACTAAACGGAAGTCGAAATACATGTACTGTGTTGTTGTTAACAGCCTCACTTAGTATGTCAGTACATATACCTATGAGACTGTTACCATGGTTCCATTGGCTTTTCCTTGGAACAATTCAACAAACTTTTCATCTTAATAACGATTAGCGTTATGGATACGTTGATTAAGTCCTGTATGTATGTCGGCGTTGTAGCCAAGGCTTGCTGATTCGCTCCATGTGATGTGGCGCGAATTTAGTAATGGCAGGGATCGTGGGGCCATCCCTCCCCAAGTTCAAAAGCCTTTTCTAAAGGACAGGCGAAATTCAATGGGCTGCCACAGTATAGGCACAGGATTCAAGTTATGCTCTACATAAACAGGTTTATCTGCCAAAATTTTCTCGCTAGGGGCCTCGTTCACACTTTGGTGACGGGGCCCCCTTCCCTACGAAATTTTTCGGTGAATGATTATGTAATGAGGGAAACTAAAATCCTTGCACAGGCAAGGATTCTTGGCACACCTGCCGACCACAGGCAGCGATCTGACCACGACGACACGACGACTCATCTGAATCTTCTGGCGGTTACATCAGCATCATCAACTAAGACAAAGGTTCAAAAAAATATGTAACGTTACTTTTCATCTGGACTCTGGGGTCGCACTATTTGGAGGTTTCATGCGACCTGCCAGTTCCTCGACAACCCAAGGTCAAAGTCACTGACCGATGTCAAAATATCGCCAAACGCTGTCCAAGCGGACTGGTATGACTGGTAGCTTCTCCTCATGTGACCGATGACGTCACTGAGGGCGATGAAAACATAGAACCAGTCGCAAGAGGGTTTCCCTGAACGCCTCTGACGTTATATTTATTAATCCACTATATTGTATAACATGTAATTACTAAATAGCAGTCCATTATGGAAATTGATTGCATCTGCAAACACTAACACCCAATTTGTTAATGTCGAGGATTTTTTCGTGTTGTTGGTAAAACCATTGGCGAAATGTATTTGTAAATTACCGCGAGAGACAAGGGAATACAATAGAGTAGATTTCACGGACCTAAATTGTAGTGGCAAAACTGGGCAACGTGGAGTATCGTTGAAGAACGCCATCAATGAAAAAGTAGTTGCCTTCCAACGCTGTGGTTACTCCGTAAGGTAGCCCAGATAAAGCCCACCGTCACATATCCACTCCGGGGCCCGTACGGCAAGTAAAAACAGACAGATTGCCCCTGATCCCCGGGGAATGAAAACCGTAGAAATGAAAATGAAAATGAAAATGAAAATCGTAATGGACGGACCCATACTGTCTCTAAAATTACGGCAAGCCGCTGGGGGGTGGGGAAAGTCGTACGGGGCCCGGTGGATATGTGACAGGGTCTTTAGGTAGCCCAGCAAGCGGGAGGTTTTGGGTTCGAATCCAGCCTAGGCCATAGGATTAATTATCCCTGGTTCCTCATCCGCCCCATGGGACAGTAAGCTGTGGTGCCTTGTACCTTGTCATAAGGCCAAGTAAAAGACCCCATCCAAGTGAGGAACATGAATAGCTTGAGACGGCCTCTGCCGTACTTACCACGGCCAATAACGCTGACGGAGGCCGATAATCCGGGAATTCCCACCAAATTCGGAGTCGACAAAAGGAAGACACCCCAAAAATCGTTTAGATTATCACTATGAATATTCCAGAATTACTATCATGAGTGTATAGGAATGAGAACCACCTGGCTCATATCCGCGTCCCCAAGTTTTGGCCTCGCACCCAATTAGTGAGTCCAACTAACCCTATTTTCACTCACCTTTTTACCTAATTAGACCAAATAAAGCCTAGGCATTCAGTCCCAGCACTAACTAGCGACACAGCACAGCAGGCAAGTCCACGAGTACAATCTCAGATAATGATCGTTTCAGAATTCGATTTACCGTTCGAAGTGTTATTGTGGGTGGCTAAAACCCGCAGCGGGTCACCCAAAATATGCTCTCAGTCAAGACTAACAGTTATCCTCCATTCCAAACTGTGTAGCCAAACCTTACGCCTGGAACATCTGTGAAGAGTGTACAGGAACTTCGCTCAGGGTGACGTGAAATGGTCTTCGAGACAGTTCACCAAAAGTTGGACAAAGAAACGCCTACAAACTACACAACGAAAGCACTCATTTTGGGGCCTTCAAACGGTGCTTTCGCACTTCACAAATGCTTCATAGTAGCCCAACAGAGCGTGTTGAAAAGTCTACATAATGATATTCTAATTGCAAATTTGTCTATTCGATGATACCATGGGTGTGTACTATGACATGTTGTATTTGGTGACAATATCAATGTTGGATGGGTCTTATTCGGGAGAAGTTAGGCGTGTTGTTAATTCATGTGAGGCGGGGAGGTAATGCTAGACGAGATGACCTGGGTGATGG
>NMRB01000572.1:216008-231431 GCA_002633025.1 Notospermus geniculatus
GGGGGGGCGCTGAAGGCAGATACGTTCCAACTACATTCCTAGTGTTGCAGGAGGGTCCATCCTCTCTAAATGTCCATTGAAGCCCCGATTCTGGCTGAATGGCGACCCGATACAATAGCGATGTTGCAACATTGTCGGCCAAAGAAGGCTTCTTCCCATCCCGGCGCGTGCGCTCCAGCAAAATTCAAATTTAAAAATTTTTTGAAAATGCGCTCCAGCATGACAGCCTCGATAGAACACTTGTCCCAACATCGCAAAGGCAGTAAGTGCTGGTAATAACACAAATGCCCGAGATATCATAATGGTTAAAACCCGCAGGCACTGACTGAAATATCGAAAAGGTATCTCATGGTTGAGAACAATATAGAATTTAAAGCTGCGGAAAAAAAGACAGGTTGACCTCAGATGAAAAATCCTTTAGTAGAACTTGCCAGAAATCGTGAGTGCATCCCGACTAGTCCTCGGGCTCAATATCTGCAGTAAATCAATTGCTCCAGCATCAGACATCGCCTCCCTTGACGGCAAACAGTCAGGTATTGATGCCTGCGGCGAAGTTCATGCGCGAAATCGTTGTCAGTTGTTGTAATACCAATCTGTTGCAAAAGTACCAGTAGAGTCTTCTTGTGGCCCAGCCCACCCATCTTGGCTACCAAGTTGTGACATCGCTCCGCCCTCCGACTACGCTCGCACAGACGTAGTCTTTATGACGTAGCCAATACACGTGGAGTTCCAGGATGAGCCCACCAAGACCCAAGTTAGGGCCTACGTCGTAGCCTACTGCTGGTACCTGGAGCATGTTGAGCGCGCAGGTTCTATATGAGCGAGGTTTGCACGTAGGCCTAGCACAGCTTTTAGGAATGCGGATTGTTTGAACGACTGACTGCTGAGCGCGAGACTACCCCACAGAGGCATTTCTGGAGCCAATCTATTGCAAAGTACGAGGGTGTCCTCTTGAGCCCTAGCCAACCAAGACCCAAGTTAAGTCGTACTGCTAGTAACCTTGAGCATGTTGAGCGCACAGGTTCTGTGTGAGCGAGGTTTGCACGTACAGCACAGCTGTGTCATCCAGGCCTACCTGGGGTAGTGCGTCATTCCGTCGAACTACAGACTTCTACCCCAGGCAGCAATACCCACTACACACTGTTCAAGGTGGCTGTTCCATTTAGTTTACGTGCCAAATATTAGCCAATCAGATTACGCGTTGCAGAAGAGCCTTGGATTGCAAGTTGCCATGTCAGCTGTAGAGTGCACTGCAATGGATCGAATCGAGCAAATGTTTCCCGATTTATGTCTCGCAAAATGCTTGGATTTCCAGTAAATTTCCGACATTACGGACAAAACTGTACTTAAAATGTACAACAAAAAATATTTGTATTCCTGGAAGTCAGATTGACAGACGACGCCGCGAGTTTATAAAAGGGGCATTTTGATTGGCCACTCGCGACTAGGACCAAGCCGTGAAATAGAAATGCTGCTATTGACGCCAGGGGTATGAGTGATGTAACAGGAGGTGTAGTCACGCGATGCCCCTGGTGTGCCAGGATGAGCTGTGTACGAATGCAGATTGTTTGAACGACTGACTGCTAAGCGCGAGACTACATGTACCCCCACAGAAGCATTTCTGGAGCTGAACAGAAAAAGAAATCAAAACGTAATCGTTATGACTATTTTAGTTCTGCGGCATGCAATGTACTATATGGAACCGTTGCAAAAAAAGCTAGTCATTTCGAACTTTGCACTGAGTTACGTGTTACTGATAGTTGTCACGAAAATAATTGCTGATTGAAGAGTTAATATCGATAAAATGCTGCATAATATTTGCTCAAAGTACAGAAAAAACGCACACATTTTCAATGAAGCTTCATGTCGAAAAAAGCAGGAACAAAACAGTAGAATATTTATAAAGAACATTTTCAAATTACACATTTTTAATACCTTTGTATTTGAAAGACACATTAGTACATGTACATGTACGTGTACATGAAATACAAAACACACACAAAGATGGCGAACCTTTCTCAGTGAACGTACACTTTAAAATTAGCACATTTAAATGAATTCAAAGCCACTAGCATTCGTAAGTCGAATACGCGCTTCTACGTCCTTCAAAGTAACCACAAACCTAAGTCGAATGCGCTTCTATGTCATTCAAAGTGATCACATATCTAGTCGAATACGCTTCTATCATTCAAAGTGATCACATATCTAAGTCGAATACGCTTGTATGTCATTCAAAGTGATTATATATCTAAGTCGAATGCGCTTCTACTTCATTCAAAGTGATCACATATCTAGTCGAATACGGTTCTCCGTCATTCAAAGTGATCACATATCTAGTCGAATACGCTTCTACGTCATTCAAAGTGATCACATATCTAAGCCGAATACGCTTCTACGTCATTCAAAATGATCACATATCTAAGTCGAATACGCTTCTACGTCGTTCAAAGTGATCACATCCCAAAATCAAATACGCTACGTCCATCATAGTGACCTGCACCGGTGGGTGTCTCTACAAATCTGAAGTAAGAGCATTTACTAATGTTCTTTATACCACCAAAGTCTAACCGCGAAACTATTTTGTAGTTGATCCAATAAACAGGCCGACTGATAATTTTTCAGTCGTATGTCGGTTTCTAAAACACCTTCCTTTTGATCGTTTGTATTCGATGATGAGTCACAAATAGTCATAGAAACCCAACGAACACAGGTCACATTGTACATGCATTATAGTGATGGTGAAAAAGTGTATGTAAGAGAGACGATGTTCTTTAAGAGAAAACGACAGGGGATTGAAAAATCGCGCTCATGTCGACTGGTGATAGTGGAAGGTTGAAAATACATCGGAGCGTAAGACTCGCTGCTAATGTAACACTTTGTGAGATCAAAGAGTAGCTGGTACAAAAAGGAAAAGCTAGCATTTAGCTTAGTGCAACGTACATGGGTTGTCTCATCTCATCAAAACATTAGCATGTCATGGGTTATAGGAAAATCTGGCATTTCGGCGTATCTTCAGGCTCTGATCTGAGATTGATCCTAGGGTCGTTTGAGTGGGTCGCGATAAGGGTTGTGTATGCCACACGTGTAGCTTAGAATGTTGGAGTAAATCTGTGAAATGAAAGACTTCGACGCCCGGCTTCGACGGACCCCACCGAATGATTGGCGAATTTTCCCTTCGTGTCAACGCAGACATGGCAGAGCGGCGAATCGAGGCTGCTGAACTACAGCTTCTGAACTGCCCTCCTGTGAATAGCTTCTACTGGACCGTGCACTGATGTAACATATACTCTAAACTCAATTTTAGGGTCATCAGTATTTTCATACTAGAAACATGGCCATGCCCCAGAACTAAAGAGACCCACTCCGCCCTTGAGGTAACAGCCAATGGCTGTGTTGCGTCTTGGTCACGTGGTTGAATGAGCCTGAACAACGTGCTGGGAAACCCTGCCACTCCAAACCCCATTAGGCCTATATGAAATTTAGATGAGTTGCAGGAGTCGAATCAGGTCAAACCAGACGTCATAATGCCGTTTTGGCCCCTGCATGTTGGACTGCATCTTTTGAGTTACATGTATGACGTCTGGCTTGACTTCGGTGAAGTTGCTGTGACGATGACCTAATTCGATTTAATCTGCAACTCATCTATACGTCACAAAAAAGTTAAATTTTGTAAAAAGTGCGCTGAAAGTTTTTGCCACTTTATAGAATGCGTTATTAGACTATACACCTCTAGATAATAGCTTAGGTACTCATTTGAGAGCGATACCATGAATTAATAGGCAATTAGACGTATATGAAGCGGACAATATCGAGCCACGTCCAGGACGATTCATTAGTGGACTAAAAGCATTTACAATGTTTGTCTATCGCTAGAACATTCTTAAACCATTTTTGACTTATTATAATAATTTCACGAAATCGGTGTCTCATTTAAACCTTTTGAAGTGGTAACTCGAGCGAGTTTCGTCGGAAAAAACACAGCTTTGGCGGCCATTATGAAGTTTATAATGGAGAAATCGTAATTTAGCCGCCCTCTTGAGTGCAATAGCAACCCCATTTAGTTTCAACTCATTTTATGCCATTAATGCGGATTTTAATGAGGAAAAATTGGTGGAAATTAATGCACAGGACAGGCATCGTTTTAGACGTGCTTTAACGCGCTAATTGGCGCCTATAAGGGGACTTGGTAATGCGAGCCGTTACATAGCGATATCATCATCAAAACGTGGTCGACCATAAAACACGAAACGAAACTGAATCAAAAGCAACGAATTGTTCATGAAAAGAAACGTCACTATGACACCGGCGTCCGTATTTTTGTAACACCCTCTCCATACTCACCGTCAGCTTCATAGATTCAACTTTGCAGACCAAATTCGCCACGAGGCTTTGTTTTGTCCATGTTTCTCATGTTCCGGTTTCGTTTCTTGTTTTACAGCAATCCATCAAAACGTCACTACGACACCCGTCGTCGGTATTTTTTGTTTCACCCTCTCCACATACACATTGACCTGCAGACCGAATTCGCCACCGGGCTTTGTTACGTTTCTCTACCCAGTTTCCAGTTTCGGTTTCGTTTCGTGTTTTACAGGAATCCTCACATATCAAAACACGGCCAGAAATGGCAAAACACTCGAATGCAGTAAGTAAAGGAAACACTCTCCCCGAGTTTCATTGGTGATGTGTATAACGTTAATTCCATTACTGCTGATCGATTCCATGTGTCTGGCAAAGAAGGAAGGAACAATAGCGACTTAAAGGCGCACTTGAAGCTTTTAATATAATGGCTTGAGCTAATCTAATTGAAGGGGTGTTGTATTAAATGGAGGCTGTAGCATTAGCCTCGTGACAGGAGGCTGAGCCTGGGGCGGTTGCTAGAATACCTCTAGTGTTTGATTTCAGAATAAACGCTGAATGGCCCGAGATTTTGTCCTTAGAACTCGGACGATGTATTTAGAACGCCCAGACGATATTGATACGCAGACGACATAGCGGTCGTTTGATGACGTAAATTTGGCGAAGGACGCTGATTCGACCTTGTTGGAGTGTCGGCTAGTTGGGTTTCTATGAGTACGAAGCACACTCTCCAAACCACACATTAGTCGGAGAACCTTTCCCTGTTGAGACCCCAAACTGAATGAGGAGTTAGCAGAACAAAACAGAACGGTAAACGCAGCAATATTTGAATAACATAAACACTGGGATGCCTGAAGCAGACGACAGTACAAATTCATCCAGTGTGACTGGAACCTCCTCGTCCCTGTGATTCCTTTCCCCAGACAAAAATTTATCCCAGCCTGGCGACGAGGTCAATACTTCAAGGGCACGAAGTAGAAGGCCCACATTATTTTGCCTAAATTAGCAATAAAAAAGCTAAAAATTGCTATTTAATTGCCGATTTATACCGTCTTATTTCTAGTTAGGCAAGAAATGAAAACACAAATCCCAATTTGTGGCGAGAGAGATAATTAAAAGGGTATCAAATTAGTTCTTACCCTATTTAGCCCGAGCCGGATCAGGGTGACTTACGACTGAGCCCGAACCCTACCACAGAGGCTCTACTCAAAATTGGCTAGAACAGATCAGTATTGGTCATTAGCGATTTACTCCTAATGAAAAAGGTCGCCAAAATCTTACCGGCTACCGTAATTAATTCACCACAGCCAGAAAGACGCGTTCATTAATGAAGGCTTAGGTCTTAGTACTGTCAATCAGGCTTTCAACTGCCCAGTAGACATCATTAAGGGACACTTAAGGGTGATTTCATAGAAATTCTTTACCATTTTTTATAGACTTAAGTGGATTTGGTGGTTGTGCCTTCTTTTCGAGTTATAACAACGTGACGGTAGATCAAGATTTTGATCAGTGAAATAAAACTAGATTTTAACTTTTAACAGGAAATTTCCCTACACGATTTGTGCACTGTTCTTGAAAATGAGAAATTAACTCGGAGGCATTTCAGCATTCAGTAGAAACTGAAGCCAGTGATACTCTAAGTTAAAGCGAAAAAACACAATTATTATAGTGTTTTAAGCCTGGGAACATTTAAATCCTAAATGTTGTTAAAGTGAAAGTGCCTAGAAATATATGAAACCTTAGGCTATGTGCCATCAAAACAATAGAGAGACCGAAAAATGGAAAAGTGTATACATGTAGTTGTAAAAAGTTCCAAGTTCTATTTGGGTATCGGATGAAATTATGTTTCTGATTGATGTCATTGATACTGTACGTTGAGTCAAAGAAGTGTGGCCTGAGAAAATGACCACAGGTAGCGCCCAACTTACGCGATCGAATTTTTTATACCATATTTTGGCAATTTTAAAAGATTCAGGGCCTTAATTGATAGGTTTTTCACAACGCCACGGCAGCCATGTTGATGCGGACGTCACTACATTACCAGTCTCGCGCAAAAACACCCACTGCACTTGCACAGCGAAAGCCAACCTTGTAGCAATATTGAACGGTAACACACTTCGGTGTTTACAGTGACAGTGTGAATGTCAGAGCACGATCATGGAACAGAACATGGATGAATTATGAAACAGAGAAAAGAGGGAGAATTGATTGTAAAGTGGTCCCCAGTACTTTGCCATTTGCTGGGAATGGTGCATTTGTTCCTACATAATGCATTGTAGATATAAACCTATTGTCTACTTTGCGCGAGACATTGATTAATATCTGAAGCTATTTGCGTGTTGATTGGTAAACAATTACATTAATGGTCCATCGCTAATATAGTAATAACATTAATGGCCACTAACAGCTTGAAAATAAACCAAACACATTTGGAAAACGATTGGATATTATTTTGAGAGAGAAAGTTGGGTTCATTCATGGATAGCGCAGTTCGATATGCGGTGTAAGTACATTGCACTTGGCATAAATTGACACGGGATGAGCTCACGCAGGGTCTCGACATGACATCTGCTGTTCAGCAGCAGGAACGGTAGGAGGCTTACATTTCCAAGCATCAAGGAATTAGCTCATGTGATGCAGTTGGTCAGTTCGATAGACTGCACTGAGCTGCTATTTGTCGCCGTAAACATGTGTATGATTGGTCAGTGACATTGATTAATCTGATAACGGACCAATAACAGGTGCCGAGACATAGATCAGTTCGATAGACTGCACTGAGCTGCTATTCGTCGCCGTAAACACGTGTATAGGGAGGTTTCGCAAGTGCCCGGTTAGGCCGTACGACGACGTTTATCTATTGTGTGGGAATACCCAAACAATAGATAAACGTCGTCGTATGGCCTAACCGGGCGCTTGCGAAACCTCCCTTATGATTGGTCAGTGACGTTGGTTAATCTGAACGGACCAATCACAGGTGCCGAGACATAGACGACCCAACTGCAGAAGTGACTCTGTAGCTGCCTGCTGCCATGTCATTTGTTTAGTATGCAGCATTGAACGCCGTCGAATGATCAGCCGAACAAGCGACAATTGTGTCCGGGTTGTTGTAAATTGAGGAAGCACAAACTGTAATTATCTCATAACATGTTTCTCTTACAGATAATCAATATTAGATAGAAGGGTGATCGTAAATTGAGGATCCGGACTCGGCGGACCTGACTGTGAGGAGTGGTCGGCGACATGAGCAGGGGAAGTGTCCGGAGGGGGGACGAGGGGGTCCTGATATTTTAAATACCATTTGAGTTTTAAGTTTCACGGAAACCTCCATTGTACCACAAGGAAAGTGTCTCAAATAATTTCAACAAACTCACTGTAGCCTTCACCTGCTTCTGGTCTCATACCTGGTACATGTATTTGCTTTAAAGCGATGTAGTCGCGAGAGTTGAAAATGAAATCTCGTTCAGCTATCGCGACCCGCGATAGCTCCCCAATTTCATTCATTGCTCGCTGACATAGACCCAACTGCAGAAGTGACTCTGTAAATAGCTGCCTGCTGCCATGTCATTTGTTTAGTATGCAGCAATGAACGCCGTCGAATGATCAGCCGAACAAGCGACGATTGTGTCCGGGTTGTTGTAAATTGAGGAAGCACAAACTGTAATTATCTCATAACATGTTTCTCTTACAGATAATCAATATTAGATAGAAGGGTGATCGTAAATTGAGGATCCGGACCCGGCGGACCTGGCTGTGGGGGATGGTCGGCGACATGAGCAGGGGAAGTGTCCGGAGGAGGGACCAGGGGGTCCTGGTATTTTAAATACCATTTGAGTTTTAAGTTTCACGGAAACCTTCATTGTACCAAAAGGAAAGTGTCTCAAATAATTTCAACAAACTCATTGTAGCCTTCACCTGCTTCTGGTCTCATACCTGGTGGTACATGTATTTGCTTGAAATTACTGCAAACCCGTTCCCACGAGTCATTTTTTGCATCTGCAATCTATGGTACATGCACAGGCAAAGGACCCATGGGACAAGGTTGAATCATTTCAGAAAAAGCAGGCGGTTGCCTCGAAATGATTGATGAGGGTAAGGAAATGGCAACAGAAGGTGAGATGGGCCGTATCCAAGATGGCCGCCCCGCCGGAATTCGTCGACTTGGGATACGGAAAAATGTCAAATAAATACACGTACCCCTGGGTTTTAATGACAGATTAGATATTTCGGAGCAAATCACGACAAATACTGTCAGAGTTATAATCAATTGTGTTTTCTGATTTTTCAAGGCGGCCATGTTATGGCTGCGGTGGGGAGATGGCAGGGGAGAGAACAGCCAAACAGAAGAGCCGTTGTCTACCTTGACTTTATCATTCTCTGTTCTACCTGTTGTATCTTGCCAGTGTTCTCCAGGCACTCAACATGAAAACATCTCAACTCGTGAAGTTTACCCAGCTTCATTTACCAAAACGATTTGCTTTTTATGCCAAGAAATAGTTCGATTTACGACGTTCAGTCGATACATGTAAACATGTAACATGTAAATAAGGCAGTGGCCCAGGACAGTGTATAGGAAGAGTAAGAGCTTTAGAGGATTTCTTTCACAGCAGGAAGAAAGTATTCCTCCGAAAGAGAGAAAAGTTTGACGGTGGAGAGCAAGAAAAAAATGCGTGCAAAACTTGGTCCGCAAAGAGTTGTTAATACGGCGAAAGGCCAACAGAGGACAATGAACACCCTTCGCTTTTAGTCCCTTTTAATTTTTAAACATGCCAATAGACCATAAAGAAATTTTAGAAAATTTAAGATATCACCAACCAAGGGGAGTTTTCTCTTATTTAACAGGTTCGTGTATTCCATGCATTAGGAAAGTAGGGCCAGGACGTAGCTGAGAACTGCAGCAAGTCACTTCCAATTTTTTTCAGCCAATCAGCGAGAGAGGTGCAATTCATGCGAGTATGTAACGATGTTCGTGATTGGTGCATCGCCAAGCACAGAAAAGGAAGTCGCCATCTTTTCCCACTTACTTCATGGAAAAGCTTCGACGAGTTGTCAAGAATGTGTCGTGATATTGTAATTATAAGCGGCCAAATCAACAGGGGATCGTCCGCAGACGACATCAAGCAAACAAAATCACGAAGCAGAAGTAAGACCGTTTAATTTGAGTGTAAATTATTTAAAATGGCTTTCTTAAGTAAGTGAATTCGTCATTGTCTGCATAAAAAGGTCATGATGACCCTAATGGGGAGCATACAAAAATTGACATTGTCCATTAGTGTGTTTTAATGAATGCGAGTGGCGTCATCGGTCCCAGTTCGCTTTTTAGTCGTACCGCGTTGTTTACCCAAGATGGCGCGGTAAACACGAAGACGTGCCGACGGAACAGACGACACTGCGGGCTGTTGGTGAAAAAACAGCACCGGCACGCAAGAAGCAGATGATTTGATGTCCAAAATGAAAGGGCAACTACTGGTGTTTGAACAAGAAAAAGACTGGCTTAAAATTTCATCATGTTGATCTTTGATTTCGTTGGTTCGTGCAGATCATTCTAGCACGGCCTCTCAAGTTTATGCAATTTTTTTAAAATTTCTACCACGGCGCACCGCTCGAGTATCTGCTGGAAGGGGACAAAGTCACTTAAAAGCTTTGTTTTGCCTCGAAATTCGGCATGGTAATAGAGGATACCATATCCTGATGCAAGGGGTGGTTTAATTTGCGAAGAGGACTTTGTTCTGGTAGCAATTTTACTTTTTTAGCAGTCTTGTCCTATAGATTGCTTTCTAAATTCTCCCTACCGCACCGCGGTGGGTGCACCAATTCCAGCCGTGCCGTGCATTCCAACCTCGGCCAAACTCACAAACGCCGAGGGGTTCGGGGGTACTTGCTAGTGGTACTTGCTAGTGCAATTATAGTTCGATAAAAGAAATGAAATTTCACGGTGTATGAACGAAATCGATCGATTCAGTGCCAAACGAATGACAATAGCCGCGCGAATGATGAAATGAAATATCAAAATGGCTGAATGTGTTGTTTGCAGAAGAACAAACTTGGCAGACAATTAAAACACAAAGCGTAGGCGGACGTTCCTGGTGCAGCCATAGACAAATACAACATTGTATTCTGATTTGATGCCCATCTTTCTTTCATTGTGTCGAAGTTACATACATACACTGCGAACAAAAACTAGTACTTAGGCGAGGATAACGTAGTTTTAACGTGAGTTGTGAAGTTTGTTCATTGTAGCCTTCGGGTGAGGTATTTTCTCTAAGTTTTGTTTTCGCTTTGCCGAGTACATTGAGGTAAATGTAGAGGTAATGCACTGGGTCGAAAAAATGACACGTTTTTCACGCAACACGTTCTGTATATTGTACTGATAATACGTCTAATGGGTCTAGTCAATTATGGGTATATGCAACGAGAAAAACCTTCACCACTGAAACCATGATTTTCTATGCTCCAAGCAAATGGCAAAATGCTGGTAGTTATTTTTGCACGCCATGAATGCAGAGTAATAGGCCTTTATGTATGCGTAAAAAAGTCGTGTTTCCAAAGCTTGCGATAGAATGTCGAATGCGTGCAATTATTGTTTGCATTCAGCCAATGTGCACAAATGTTTTATGCATTAGCTTAGAATCTATCTTCAAGAGGAAACACATTAGCGCTGGTCATATTGGTGAAAAAAGATGTTTTTATACTTGAGTTAAAAGCTCAGTTGCAAAATGCATTAGAGCATCTTGAAGTTTTTCTAATATTCGACTCAGGCTTTTGTCACGTCACAATAGATACGGACGTCTTTTCCTGTGCAAATGCCACTCCAAAGAAACAAAGTCTTTTTTACGTTAATCATTTCCTAACTATTTTCGTGAGTGATATTTTTGTGAAGGCGGTGCAAAAATGCTGAAATGATTCAATAAGCAAACGGATTGAATGCAGCTGGAAATAAAGCCTTCCATTTGCACCAGCGCAAACTGTCTATGACCACCGGCATTAGAAAATACGTCTACTATTCTTTATCTCAAACAAGACTGTAGGTACCAGGTTCACGAATGAGTTCAAAGTATGACACAACCTCGTTCCTAGGAGGAAAGATGCATTCCTTTAGGGCATGCAAGTTCAAGAGAAAGTTCGTTGGAACTTTTGAATTAACGCGCAGTTTGGAAGGAATTCTAAAGAATTAGCCAGCGGAAAGAAAACCCAGACTTCACTCTGGTATAGGTCAGGTGTGAAAGGAATCGTCATACGAACGCAGAAATCAAGATGGCCGAATGGCGGCCATATTTGGAATCCAATGAAGCCGAAATTTGCTGTAGGTCTCTATAGCCATAAGTCCGAATCCCCCATTGAACAGTAAATCGGACCTAGATTCTTGGGAGAGATTCCTGTCACCTCGGCAATTTTGAGTAGGCCTACCATTGTATTACCTAACGTGGAATAAACACTGAATCAAAAATCTATTTTTGACTGATTCAGCAACTCACCATTCATGCCATATAGGCCAATTTTGAGTTTCAAAAGAGCTGGAAATACATGTACAGGATGTACAATGTAGACTTCAAAACGCCATGTTTTCAGAAACACCCCATATCGACCTCTTTTGAATGTAAATCCATAACTGTTGGCTCTATTAGAGGCTGCCACCTCTTACATGAACAAAGTGGTTCTCTGTTAGTTTAGCAATCAAGTCTTAATGGAGGGGCAAAGTGGAGAATGTTATCATAGTGGCCTCTCAACCTCTCAAATGGTGATCGGGGAGAAAGGGTCTGAGTGGCTACCAATAGGATTAAAGGGTTTGGACAAGGGACAAGCATCAACTGGGTAAACAGCTTCACACGCATCTTGAAACAATTTTACAACACATTATGTACACACTCTCCACGTGATATTTGGTCAGGTTAAGATGATACGGACAGTAAATTGCTGACCATTACTGACATGAGTTGCATGTCATTCCATTTCGAATGGAAAGGTTTGTGTTTTGAAAGTATAAATGTTTTCGGCATTCGTTTACTTTGCCGTGTATTGGCTGGAATGTTGTACAACAGACAGGACATGAATTTCGGGCCGTGTTTGATTGGACTGCCGCTGCTATTGATTCTCCGACCTCCGATTGGCTAATAGAAAATACAGTATACATTCTGGCAAAGCCTTCGATTGGCTGAGATGAATTCTTCGACCTCCGATTGGCTGAGGGAAAACACGGTACATCCAGGCAAAGCCTTCGATTGGCTGAGACCAAGTACATATTTCAACAATTTCATAGTAAAGAAAGAGAAGTCAAATTTCGTTACATCTATCACTGTCAAATTTCGTTACATCTCGTCACAATAAAACATATCTCCTGAATTCGATTTCAAGATATAGTAATTTGAAATTGAAGAATTCTGAGAAAACTTGTAACGAGGCAATTAAAATCCTCAAAATGTAACGTACATATCTAAGTGACAGTATTAAGTGTCACTTCGTCAGTTTTTCATAGTAAAGAAAGAGACGTCAAATTTCGTTACATCTATCACTGTCAAATTTCGTTACATCTCGTCACAATAAAACATATCTCCTGAATTCGATTTCAAGAAATGGTAATTTGAAATTGAAGAATTCTGAGAAAACTTGTAACGAGGCAATTAAAATCCTCAAAATGTAACGTACATATCTAAGTGACAGTATTAAGTGTCAATTCGTCGGTTCGCCTTTAAAAGGGCGGAGTATCACCCTCGGACGGTAACAATGGCCAGTGCCTAATGAACGCACCATCTTTTGTTCGTTACGACTATAACTGTTCGTTACCGATCTTTGAAAAATGCTTTAATTACTGTAAATTGGTCCACTAATTACGACAGGCGAACAGGAAACTAGGGTGGAACGTTCAGCATCATCAATTTTGTAATCAACTGCAACCACATTGGAGGAACTAATTGGCAAGATTTTAAGAAAATCAGTGAAATCGTGTAAATTGGGATGTTTTGGGAGTTAGTGGCGTATGACAGGTATACGGTGGGCTTTGTTCTTTCTTTTAAATACTTCAACACTCTGCAGTGCCAAAGATTTAATTTCGACATTTTTTGTCGGGGTTGTAAAATGAAGTAACCAATACCTTAGATTACATGTAAGACCCAACAGGTTACATGTAACTGCTTCTTGCAAAAATGTGTTAAATGTAACGGGTTCACTGTTACGTAATTCTTGCAAAAAAATTTTAAAATGTAACAGGTTAACTGTTGCGTAATTCTTGCAAAAATGTTTTAAAATGTAACAGGTTAACTGTTACGTAATTCTTGCAAAATGTTTTAAAATGTAACAGGTTCACTGTTACGTAATTCTTGCAAAAATGTTTTAAAATGTAACAGGTTAACTGTTACGTAATTCTTGCAAAATGGTTTAAAATGTAACAGGTTCACTGTTACGTAATTCTTGCAAAAATGTTTGAAAATGTAATAGGTTAACTGTTACATAATCCTTGCAAAAATCTGTCAAAATGTAACAGGTTCACCTTCACGTAATTCTTGCAGAAAATGTGTTCAAATGTGACACATTAACGGTGACGTACTTCTTGCAAATATGTAACTGGTTACCTCTTACGTTGGCCTACCTCTTGCAAAAATGTAACAGAACTGTTACGTATTTCTTGCAAAAATGTGTTTGAGGTTGAACTCTACCAGTTTGTTACTATCCGTATTTGTTGGGACTTGGAGAAAAAAGTATCAGGATGTGCTTTAAACAAATTACAAGACAGCACACGCAAATTTACGAAAGCGAGAAAATCTCACTTGGTACTCGGTCAGAATTGAAAGACATCTTCACAGCCAACAGCACTTATAGGAAAACTACTTAGGAGCAGGTGCTTAGATTATGATGTGACCGGATAAAAATAGCAACATATTCAATATGGACGAATGTAAACTCGCATGAGGTATCTCTTTGACAGCGCAGGTTTCCTCCGGGCACTCCGGTTTCCTCCTGCATTACATTAAAATCGCCCAATATTGTCTATAGAACCAATAATGCCGAATTTGGCGCTCGGTTCTCAACTCAATATTTTTTAGGTATCAACTAAAAAGGTTCTGCCAACTCAGGAAGAGACCATTTATTCCCACCAAAGCCCAAAAAGAAAAATGCACCCACTTCTTTGGCCTTTTAGTTGATTGAAACGTGCAGATTCCTCCAGTCTCAGAAGTGTTACATCCACTAATTGACGGATGTTGGATATTCTGGGCTTCCAAGTAGTGGGCAGCTATCATAATGCACATGGATAATAGGAAATACTGTAAGTGTATTAAACTACCAAGATCTGAGAGTTTCCATAAGCATCGGACAACTCTGGTACATTTGTTACGAACAAGAAGTGAGCTAATTCTGTACGGATCCCGACTCCTCCAAGAAGCTGGCGAAGGGGTGTACGATTGGCCTAGCCGTCCGTTTTTGTTTGCTTGGTGCTGGAACTTATGCTGCAGAGTTCCGCATCAGTAGATACCTTTGGTCGAGGTTGATTTCAATTCATAATTTTTACACCAAACGCCAGCTCCCAGGTCATTGGAACCAATCAAGTACGTTACTTGAAGGAACCAATCAGAAGTTTTGGCGCAACGAGGGAGCCAATCAAAGTGGATGTTACATTTCCACCTGGTAGAGCACCAGCAAATGACGCTCGCCGGAGTAAGCGTTAACTAGCCAATCAAAGTGAACATGGTAGCCAATCAAAGTGGATGTTACATTTCCACCTGCACCAGCCAATGACGCTCGCCGGAGTAAGCGTTAACTAGCCAATCAAAGTGACCATGGTAGCCAATCAAAGTGGACGTTACATTTCCAGCTGGTAGAGTACCACCCATTGACGCTCGCCGGAGTAAGCGTTAACTGACTGAATATAGGTCATCTGTGCATGAAGGATTATCAAAATGCCAGAACCCTAAATTTAGCTGCTGCAGCCATATCATAATCGACAACCGCGGAAACCGTGGGCAGGTTGTTACTTAGTGTAATAAGTAAGAAAGAATGTACTGTAGATCTGAGGCTGAAAGTTACACAAAATATGCCAAGTATCATATTGCTGCCGTCCTTATAAATTGAAGGGGTCTT
>NMRB01000572.1:252477-329778 GCA_002633025.1 Notospermus geniculatus
ATTCAACCGTAGAAAGCTATGGGCAGTCGTTTGTGCCACTGGTCAAGGCGTAACCCGTAAGGAATTGAATGGCAACTTGCGCGAGGAGTTGGCTCTCTATGGGCAATTCAACTGTAGAAAACCATGGGCAGTCGTTTGTGCCACTGGTCAGGGCGTAACCCGTAGGGAATTGAAAGGCAAATTGCGCAAGGGAGCTTCCACGTGGAGAAGCGTCTTTACTGTCGTGTTCCAAGGCTAAACGTAGCTTCAACGAGTGTAGACCTACTAAAAGAAGTTACTTTTGCAATACATGTATTAGGGAGGTTTAGAAATCAAACGATAAACGTAAACCGTTAACGACATCGTAATTTTCAAACTACACATTAACCAGATTTTATATTGCATTTTCGGTACAAAAATAACGTTGTCGTTAACGTTTACGTTTGTCGTTTGATTTCTAAACCTCCCTATTTGTATAGAAATATTGCTCTGTTAAACTAGGAAATTGGAGCAGATCTCAAGAAATGTACATCACATACACATCACTGACAACCGTACATCACAAGCACATCACATCACTGACAACCGTACACTTACGTTATCAGTGTATTGTGACATCTTTCGGTGGTCTATCGAAACACGTATATATTTTTAATAAACTGACCAATTATCCAGACTGCCCGGGACGTTTTTAATAACTGGCCTGTGTTTATTTGCTCCGCGGTGTTTTTCAATTAGAGGAGTAACAATATTTCTATTTGGATCCAATATTAACGCACCATGTCATAACAGTGAATTTTATTAAAAACATCGTTATTCTTCTTTATTTACCAAGACGGACATGAATATTGACAATATTATCACGTTTTCATTAAATTTCATCCATGTGATTAGGCCTACTGCCCTTGGTCCTCTATGGTGATTGCAATCTCCCTATAGCTAGGGCTTAATTAAACCAGACCTAGGCCTATATGTAGGATGACTGGTTTGTGTCGTTATAGGTTCTGAACTTGGAAAATGGACAAAGTGAAAGTTCACTCCCGGCTTGTATTGCCAGAAAAACCAAGAGGCGTTGATAAATCCTGCGCGTAGAACTTTCATTGCAGTTTGACTTACTTCATGGCGTGTGTGTGGTAAAAGACACTTATGCACTTTCAGTGCAGTGTGTTGCACTTTCAGTGCAGTTTGATGTGCATGGCATGTGTGTGGTAAAAGACACTTATGCACTTTCAGTGCAGTGTGTTGCACTTTCAGTGCAGTTTGATGTGCATGGCATGTGCATTAATGCACAAAGACACTCAACACTGGGACATTCATTTGCCAGAAGAACCGAAGTGTGACCATATTGGAGGTATAAACAAAAGAATTTTTCGCCAGTCACGGTCCATGGAGATTAACTTCTATTGTTTTGAAAGTCTGTTCTTTTGTTGTATGCCTCCAACATGGCCGCTGTGACATCACATGCAAACATTTTATATACGCGTGGAATTGGTGACGACCAGGAACAGCCTTCCACGGTGGCAAATCCAAAGAGAGGGTGTTGGTTTGGGCATGACATTGCAGACGGACATTGGAACACTCATTGCTTCGAGAACCGAAGTGGTAGGACAGCATGGTTCAATAGGAGCAGTCAGCCGCGCATATTGCTAACAGATGGCAGCACAGTCTTAGCGGACCTAATGTACAGGAAATCTATGATCGCTGCTCGATCGATAATGACTGGGTCCGCTATTTAGATGCATTGAATTGGGCCCTAGTGACACCTAGTGGTCAACTCGCTGACAACTCCTATTGCGTCACTGAGACCAAATACACATTACATTTTTTGTATAAGAAGAACGGTTTAATGATGGCGTCTTCTTCATGTCTGTCTCTCCAAGGGATTCAAATTAGGTTAATGGATTTATTGATATTTGTAACAATGTTTTTTACTCTTTACATTATGCGGGTTCAGTGCAATTATCTCTAAATGGCATGTATATGGTCTATTAAGAGCCATTTAAATACTCAGGTCAGATGAGTAAATGGCCAATTAGAAATAACGTTAGATATAAATACACGTAGAATACTGGGGTAGGAATACTTACTGGTGGAAATAGGCAGAATTTGACGTGGAAATATATTGGTTTTGCTATATTTTCATGCAGTTGGTAGGCATTACAATTTACAGTGCCTCAGACCGTCCAGGTTTACGACCAAAAGGGGCTGTTCGTGTTCGTCACTTGAGGAATCTGAGTTGTGATCCTTGAGAAAATGGAGAACGTTATGAAGCTGCAAGTTGCAGCAATTATTCTGTACAGCACAACAAATAATCCCTGCAATTTGCAAGTGCATACCTTTTTCCGTTTTCCCAAGGATCACAACTCAGATTCCTCAAGTCAAGTGACGAAAATGAACAGCCCCTTTGCACCGAACAAACCAGCGGTAACACATGAGTAGTAAGAGGTATTCTCAAAAAACCAGTGGCCAGAGATTCTTTGCAATAGAAGATTTCAAAACGGCAAGCATCCAACGAAGAAAATTCGTAAAAAGGGAAAAAGCGAAAATGGGACGACACAACACAGATGTGGGGGAGGGGAGGGCTTCCAACAACGGCACACTGAGATGAGAACATGGATATCTGATGAGGTAAGGTTAACGGCTAACACTGACGAGACGGATGAGACGAAACGAAGGGTGGTAAGGGCTAGGCCCTACTTACCCATAGGTTCCATTGCCTCCATCGCGCCAGGCTGGTGATCTGAGTACATCGAGTACGGTACTGAAATTGACCCAATAACACGTACTGTTAAAGCGATTGTTTCAGAGTGTTTTGGGGGGGGGGTACAATGATGATTTCACTCACGAAGGTAACACCAATTATCCTGGTCCTGCGGACCCTCAAATGAGGCTGCGAGATACAGATGGCGCCTCAAATATTTAACATCGACGAATGATTCACAACCCAAACAGTGCTGCCACCTGCAGGGCAGCAAAATCTGATAGGCCGATGATTCAGGTCAATTTTTCGGGTCCCAGGGGGGCAATTTCAAAGCCTCTGAAACCGTCTGTAACTCCTCCAGGCATGATGTAACCAGGGAGACCAACTTTTTCAACTGACACCTCACCACTAAGTGGCATTCTCAATGTATTATATATACCATTAGCAGCATTAATCTATTCCCTCGTAAACCCCTTTACCTCACTGCTGTCTCTGTTTCCACCACGCTATGTCATGGTTTTCATTCAATAGGCTACAGTGCATTAGACATGTTCAAATCTTTATAGAAAGTGCCTTCACTTAGCCGAAGCACTCCCGCTAATGACTTGCTTACATTTGCCAAATATTAGTCTAGGAAAATGCAGTTCTTAATGGGTCCAGGTGTGTGTATAGTCAGTGCATTAGATTTACCTTGGCGTGCAATAAGAATAATTGGCGGTACCTATTAGTGCAAAGGCGATACGTAAAACACTTAGACAAGGCGAACGCTGACATTATTTAGAACAATTCTAAATGCCATGACCTTATGAGATCTGGTTTGTTGAGGTTTGTTGCAGGCAGGATACCAACTTCGAAAAGTCACCAAAAATTTCTTAACCCCTCTACCAGACGCCGCCAGCAGTGCAGTGAGTGGACCGTTCTCCACACATCACCGCTAAGTTGCGCCACTCGTCCGTGGAGCGATCTAAAACGCGAACCAACGCCGACGGAATGCCATGATGAGGGAGGTTTAGAAATCAAACGATAAACGTAAACTTTACGTCAACGTTATTTTTCATACTACACATTAACCAGATTTTATAGCATTGTACAAAAAAACGTTGTCGTCAACGTTTACGTTTATCGTTTGATTTCTAAACCTCCGTATTGCCAGATTGAGTGGACAACACACCTTTTGTAGTTACTCATCATCCGACTGGTATTTTTCTATTTAAACGTCAAGTTGGGAGAGCAATGACCTTTCCGTAATTTCATGGTGTTGACGTCCACCTACCTACCGGACTGTGCACACCTAGATCTATACCGGTACAATGAAAAATTCAACGAGGCCTACGTGCAGTAACAATCAACGCTTCCCTTTGAAGGAAGGTTCCCAATTCATTGATAATACCGTACATTCCCTCTGCCGCCTTAATTGGCAATTTAGCGCACTGACTTCCTCTGGTTTTATCTACTGCTCCCACGATCACCGCTAATAGGTGCCAACCATTTACTTCTTATTGATAGAACACCGTAGAAATGAGAGGAAGATGAACCCACGGCTGACTAAGGGATGACAAGCCTTAGAATCTGACGTGTTGAAGGAATTTGGTTTTAGAATTCAGCCTTTAATTGACAAAGTAATTGATGACTAACTCGAATTTTGGCAGAGGGGACACCATTAACAGCGTTCTCCGCATGGGTTTTGTAAGGTGGCCCACCATACCTTGGCATTTTACCACCCTACCTTAGAAGTAGCCACCCTACCTTGCAGTCCAATTTGTAATGGTTTTCTATTACACTCCCTACCTTAAATTGGTGACCACCCTATCTTAATTTGCAAAGTAATGGGAAATCCTGGAATTTCAAGAGTACCACCCTATATTTTAAGAAATCCTGTGGAGGACACTGGATTAAGGAAGCAAGGTGAGAGATCAGACGGGACATCCTGAACCATCTCTCGCACTTGTCACTTGGCATCGTAGGGAGCGGTCGGGACCGTAATGCCCGATTCTCAAAAAGGATGTTTACGAGATGTCCTGTTAAACATCATCAAAACGCCAGCAAAGAAGAAAATTCTTTCATCTTGATAGTCAATTAACCTCAGACTAATGGTTTCGCAGAAATTAAACAATTCATTGGAAGAGATTGCTTGCTAATGCATTAGTGCCGTGTAAAGGCTACACGTAGGCCCAAGTCAATAATGTCATTTGTGTCCAAATCGGTCGGGGGTCTGCACCAAACAGGATTTCGACGACGATAACAAGGCCGCTGGACTCGGAAAGGTAGGTATTGGAGTTGGTACTGGACACTAGGACAGGAAGAGGATGGGTCAGTTCACCACATGCCTTCCACTAATGACCAATGGGCAATTACTGTCCACTGTGCCAAGCTGTGGCGTGATTACCTGAACGATGCCCCATCACAATCCAAGGGTTATTATCAAAAAGTCTACTTTTTGACAATAAAGATAGAAACGGACGACAAACGGTTAATAAAGAAAGCTGATTTCTCAAACAAATTCAATATTCGGCTATCCAGGCCAATGGGGCATGAACAGTCATTTAGAGACAGTGCATGTGGCGTGTTGAGCGGGCCAAGTACTACGAAGGTTGTTGAAAGCTGAGATTGAATAGGAGACAGCTGCATATTCTGGCGATTGCTCCACTGACTGCGTTGAATGGTAGAATACAGGCGCGTCAATGGACTGTGTGCTGGCGTACGATAGATGCACGGCATGGCATAGACACTGTATCTGGTTATCTGCTAGTGCTGATGCTAAGTGCTGCTACTGTGCTGCCGGAGGAGGCTGGTTGTGTAGGACGGGAGCATCGCTGCTGAGTAAATCGTCAGTCCTTGAGACGTACTGTTGATTGGTGGTGCTGCTGCGAGTCAGATCGTTTGAGATCAGAAACTGACACAGTTTTGAAATGAGCAAACTTTGGCGAGGCCCAACTCGTAAAGGTGCGAGTCACCTTTGAGAAGACGTGGTGCCGTGACTAACTGTGTCAACAAGGAGGTTGTCGCTTGCATTCCGAGAACGTGTAAACTGCAACGGGTATTTTGAAAGGCATGTCCCGTGATGACCGCCAATGCCAAAGGCAAGCACCCGAAGCAAGTCAGCAAATCAGTGCCAGTGGATGCTTGTGTTGTGTGTGTCACGTGAAAGACGTTGGCATTTGTTAGACAACTGTAATAACCACATGATGCACTCGCGAAATATCACCCTTGCCAACGGCATCAGACTCAAGAGTCCAGTTGATGCAGCGACGATGCTCAGCATGTAGGCTGCAGTGAGAAGGCGACACGACACGATACAGTAACTAATGCACTGGACATCACAATGGGTTTGACTTTCCAGCACGCCTGCGGAGAACCCGGGTAGTGCTTTGTAGTGTACCTGCGTAATACCATGCTCGTGGTCATGGTTCACGCCTCGGCAACTTCCTCGATGCTGCATGGCAGTGTCTGAACGAGCAGATAAGTATGACTACATCGGAATCACGTGGCATGCTCAAGACGACAGCAAGGTTGAAGATGGCACGCTGTCCATTGAGCACGACGGTCAGAGCTTGATGCAATCTTCACGTGCAGGCTTGGGTCCTGGACTTGACACCACCACTCCTCCCCGGGCAGTCCCCCGGGGGCACTCCTCGTGCGTTATGGTGCCAAACTGTCAGGCCTACTGCTGTGCCTCTCCGTGGAATCTTCAAACCCCAGTGGTTGAATCGACACAAATCTCGATTTCTGACTGACCAAGAACTAACAGGAATCCGACCAAACTAAAAACAACGAGTCGACAACCTGCAGGACCAGAAGAAAAGGACGAAAGCATAACCTACAGTGATGCTGACATCAACTGATCCAACTCGAGTCATATCACTATGACAACCCGTATCACTACCAGAGCTGAGCACATCACCCTTCATTGACCAGCCTCCTCCAAGCCTCTACTAATTAACCGATTAAAAATGACACTACCACCTTGATTACAACATGTTAATTACCTTGAAAGTGAGTTGGACTCCTTCCTAATCCTGACAACTATAATAATAGAATTCCAGATCGGGACAGCACCACGTGCAAGTCCAAATCATAAGTCAATGTGATTTTATGAATAGACAGAAATGTATCCAGTCATGTAAGGCAGGGATTATCTCCGTTAATCCTTTGGATAATCTAACACGAGAGGTTGACAAGTCAAATTTCACTGGGTGACATCCACGCGTCCTCTCGTTTCGCTTTCGCACTGTATACTGACATGTGCATTCACTGCAATGAGTCATGAATGGATCCAGTGTAATCTGCACACCCTCACAATGGACTAACCATAGCGCGGATAATAGGTATTTGGGAGGAACCATTCAGGCGCTAGGGTGGAGAGGTTCTATCGATCGGGACGGGTTTCGTTCAACGTTTGGATTACTCAACATAACTTGATTGTCGCTGTGAGGGATAATTATTCCTGTGAATTAATAATAGGCCCTTCGAGATATTTTATATGGACAGATCGACCTGGGAAACGACAGAGAAAAAAATATTTAAAAAAGATGATATCCAACGAAACGTATTCACATCATTGGGGTTTCTGGGTTGGTTTCGGCAGGAGACCCATGTCCCCCGATGATGACACTGCAATATTTTCTAACTAACTATTGAAATAAACTCCTTCATTAGATTTAATTAATCCAATGATTGACATGTGCAGATTTACCCTTTTTGATTTCATCGACAGTTCGTCTATTTCAGTTTATTGCATGTGGTCAAAAATAGATAAGCCAGCTCGCTTATCTATTTTTGATGCGGTGCATAACGAACGTTGCTAGGCTTGTGTAGAGAATATTCGTTGCAGAAAAACTTTGGGCCTTTCAGAGCCCCCAAAAAGGTGGAACCATGGGCCTTCAACAAATGTGAAGCAAAATTATGTCGTCGCAACGGAGTATGCCCAGTCGACACACATCTTCGGCTTAGAACACTAAAAACTTTCTAACTTTGGAAGAAACATTTCGTTCTTCCATCTGAGGCATCTATCACTTGAATAATTTTTACTGAAATGATTCCACTTTATTCCTAAGTAATCGACGATCACAGAAAATATTGCAGCACCCTGGTGTCATGTCAGATCTTGAAATCTTGGAACTTTTGGACCAGGGGAAGGGGAGATTGTCGTTCATAAGCAATGGCATCTACACGTACCTTCTTTTTGACCATATGCCCTTGGTAATGCATGATAACACCACAGAGGTGAGAAAAGGACCTTGTAGCACGGAATTTGGTATCGAGAATGATGAAAACAGACAAGGATGTCATTCCATTTTTAAAAAAATGACCGATCAAATTCTGAGTGTACTCAGGAACGGGTGGTAAGCTGGCGGAAAGCGAACAAGGAAGCCAAGGTCGAATAATGGGGTTAATTAACTGAATAAAAAAAGTAATTCGTTTAAATTACGTTTTTCTTCAAAATTATAATGAATAGGAAGTCAGAAGAAATTTTCAGAGGTCACTGAAAAATGTGTACGGGATGACATTGCTCAGGACGAAACTAGTTCTTTTGCTAATTTTTCCTATTTTTGAAATTCGTTTTAACTAATTCTGTGATAATTGCTGATTAATTTGATCTCGTGAACACTCAGCATCGACAGCTGATTCAGCGATGTTGCAATCGTTCAACGCATAATCGANGTTCAAGCTTGAAGATTGAAGTCTGAGGGTTCAAGCTTGAAGATTGAAGTCGGGGGTTCAAGCTTGAAGATTGAAGTCGGGGGTTCAAGCTTGAAGATTGAAGTCTGAGGGTTCAAGCTTGAAGATTGAAGTCGGGGGTTCAAGCTTGAAGTCAGAAGGTTCAAGCTTGAAGATTGAACTCCGGATTCAAGCTTGAAGATTGAATGAGCCTTCTGGGCTTTCGTACATACGCCATGGACGATCAATTTATACATGACCTGGATGATGATACAGTTGCAAAACATCATTAAATAATTCATCGGCTCTCTTCAGTGACAGTAAGAGTGAAACAACGCTTGGAGCGCCAGTCATGCCAGTGCAATGTACTCGGACGATGTTCGTGGATCTATAATTTAGATCCACCCAATGGCTGCCGCGTAAAGCCTGCACCTATTGCAGGTGAATCCGTAATTTAGGACGTCTCATTGCTAGACACGGTGTTACAAAGATACAGTTAATGCGTTCGGTGTTTTAAACTATGTGCAATACTAGTACGTTTTGCGAACTTGCCTCCAAGATTCATCCGTTCTCAACAAGATGATTTTTTCCAAGCTTTTGGGCGGCAAACAAAGAGGTTTGGGGCGACAAAACTAAGGGAGAACACAGACGAAAGGTTCCAAATTTCAACACCATTTCCGGACCTGTTCTGAGAGGAAGGCAGGGCCGAAATTGGTGCTGTCCTGTGGGCATAACCGCCTAGAATACGCAGCAGCCTGCCACACACGCATTTTCTGACCAAAAAATAAAAAGTAGCCACACATGTAACGTCGGAGGGAACTGATTGGGCGAAAAATATGACAACGGGAAAAAAAGACGTTCCCACACCGGGAATCGAACCCGGGCCTCCTGGGTGAGAGCCAGAAATCCTAACCACTAGACCATATGGGATTGCCTGCCAAGGCAATCGACACTCAGACTTTTACTTAGTTCTACGCACTTAGAAAAGATGTTTACCTTGTTGCTACAGGTTCAGTTTTTGTTGCTGTAGCTCAGGTGGTTTGCTTTGCTGTTCAGGTTTTGTTGGTAACAATAGGGAGTTTAAGAAATCAAACGATAAACGTTAACTTTACGAAAACGTTATTTTTCATACTGCGAATTCACCAGATTATACATTGCATTTCCGGTACAAAAAATAACGTTGTCGTAAAGTTAACGTTTATCGTTAGATTTCCTAAACTCCCTAATAGCTGGGTGCTATCCCGTCCTGGGGATGCAAGTCCGAGTTACAAGAGTCTGCTATGGTAAGGTTATTGGAATGGTCATGGTACCAATACATGTAGGCCTATATCTTAAAAGTCCTTGTTGTATATCCTCTCATGAAAACGTAAATCCTTCGAGATCTGCGGAGGGGGAGGGTCATTTGGAAGATCAGCATTACTCAAGCAAGCTATTACTTCAACTGACTGTATTCCCACTGATGACCAGTGATGCACCATCCGAGCGCAATTTCGACACACGCAGAAGTCGTCAATAAAACGCAGACGTTATCATCATCGGCATCAATTCCCGCGCAATTACGCCAATTTCATGACCCAGATCGGTCACATCTAATGGTAGTTGTAATGAATGAATAAATATTCGTAGTATCGCTAGTACATAATGAGTTGAATATTTAGGCACCCCAGAAGAGGTCGATCTCTTCATGAGGCAGACTCGTAATGATATTTAACTCTGGTCATACCAGCGATCCAATCTCGTACCCAGAGTTCAATGCAACATTAAACTCTGGAAATGCCTAGACCGGTACTACTTTTGCACAGTCAAAATAATTTGTAAAATCGATGAGCACAAGAATCTTGTGCTAGGTTCCGCCGTTTTTAGAGGTTTTTAGACCTCTTCAGATTGACCAGCGATCGACGAGTTTGGTGATTTGTAAAACACGAAACGTTAAATAAACGAAACGAAACGCAAAGAAGGTGCACTCTTTCACTGGAAAATATGGTACTGTATGGTCATTGGGAGGTCAGAAATCGGATTACAAATGACTAGATATTACATAACTACCGCATTAGTGGAGTTTAGTATCTCTTGGTCAGTTTCTTTTGTTCGAGAGCGACAGTCATGCGTGCGAGTTGTATCCAGCAGGCCAAGTGTCGCGTGTCGTCTGCGGTTTGGTGACTATCTCGTCAATATTGTAACGGAATATCAATGAAAACGGCCAATGATACCCCGGTCAATTCTTCTTATTGTCCGAGAGAAAGGCGCTATTCATGGTCACGAATATCGAACTTTTGGTTAGGGCGTTCGTGTCGGTTTTGTTGACCGACCACCAAGGGAGTGAAGGTGTTGGTTTGTCACAGAGTGTTTAGGTTTCAGTGTGATCTATTGTATATTCATTGACGTTCATACCGTTCGTTTGCATGAGCAGACGTAGGCGCTGGGCCCTCCACGGCGGAATTCTCTCCCCTTGCGACCTCGTAGCCAGGGCTTGGTTCGCTCCTAGGTACTTGGCTCTCGCTCACCAACCCCTAGATCGATCACAATCTCCACTCGGCAGCCTCATTAGAGATTGATGTCGCCCTCTGAACTGTGAACTGATTGGTTAAAAATGGTACAACTTGATTCGTCGATGATGATAATGACGTTACGCCGGAGAAGGCTTCCCCGTGCCGCCGTCAAATGACGCAACGTCACAGCATCAACACAGCGTAGTTCAGCACGTAGTTTTAACGTTGTAGGCAGTCATCGGCCTCTTCTACAGCAAGCCGTTTGAACGATTCGCTTTGTTTTCAACACGGTTTTCACGCCGGACCAACTACTTATGATCAGAGATTGTTAGTGGTAAAGTGATTTGTTGAGTTGTATGCTCCCAGTGATCTGTTCGAGCCGCTAAACTTTTGAACGGAGAACAAAATGGCAGCCTCCATGGCTTCATTTTGAACGGGGTATGCGTGCGCAACCAACAATACTTCCGTATGGAGTCCCACACGGAAGTAGAATTATTGCGGGAGGGCGACATCAATCTCTAATGAGGCAGCCGAGTGGAGATTGTGATCGATCTAACCAACCCCTGGCATCACAACAGAATTACGGCTTGTGATTGGTCGCCGAAGCCCGCGGCAATGATGTCATAAAACGTGTGAGATTGGTACCACGATCCCCCACTAGGTGGTGTAGGAATGTCAACATGAAGAGAAGTGCAGAAACACCAAGGAAGACGTTTTCTGGCGTTGTAAATGGTAAGGTTCATTGATTGATGCTTGAATAAATGCATAAATAAAGAAACGATAAATAAAGAAACGATGGATTCTAAATATTGGGTCATATGAATAAAGACTAGCATGCTTTTACTTGAATTTTGCAATACAATGCTGTACAAATCTGAAGTAAAAGCATTTGCTTGTCTTTATTCAAATGACCCATTACAACACATGTATACTCTATTACACAAAAATTGGATTAGGCCATGTAAAAAATTAGTTGGTTATAGCATCCCTATTCCCGCCATTAAAATCACCCCCTCCTCAACATTTTTTTAATTTTCAAAAAATCTTTCAAAAATAGTTGTAATCATCGGAAAAGCTCATGAACTTTCAACAATCCTAGAAGGTCACTACTCTGATTCCAGGGGTTAGTGAGTGAGTAGTCCGAGGTTGTATTACCGCACTTGGGACGAGGTTGCTCCCCTGAAGAAGTGACAATACAGGGAAGACGGTTTTCAATTCTATTCCCCATCTTGACCCTCCCATCAAATCGATGCCACTGTTGACAGACGCCCTGGCCTCTGTTGTAAATCACATTACCACCCATCTCAAACCAATATCGTCAGAGCAAGTCATTACCTCACAGCTTTGTCATCCTCAGCACGGTCAATTCTATAATTGGTCTGCAGATAACCTGGTAAATGTATCAAGATGACAGTCTGCAGTTAACCTTGTGACCGTCGCAGGAGAATATTACCGATAAATATGGTTAAATTGTTGATCAATGGCTGAGAATAATTCGGGTAAAGCTGTATCATTGAATTAGTGGATGCAGCTGGGGGTGCTGGTGACAACCTGACACGTTCGGAGACTTCATTGGTTAATTGGTTTTGTGCAGACGGATCGCCATCTTGGAATCCCCAAGACACTTTCAAAGACCACAGTATTACCCAAGAAGAATTAAAAATATCGTATCTCCAAAACGAAAATAATAATTTGTTGGTGTCTTTAAGAGACGAAGACAAAAAATAAAACGAGCATTGAAAACAGAAAAGGAAAAAATATCAAATCCGAAAGAAAAAAGTTAGTTCCCACACCGGGAATCGAACCCGGGCCTCCTGGGTGAAAGCCAGAAATCCTAACCACTAGACCATATGGGACTACACGGCCAATGCGCCTGCGATGTAGAAGAGCTCACAGTGCTTCGAATTTTAATTCGGAGACAAAAATCGACTTCGCAAGAGGGAAAAGTGCTAAAAACGTGCGAATCCAACCTTTCCCAAAATAATAAAATGTTGGTGTCTTAAAGGGACGAAGACAAAAAATAAAAAAACATCGAAAAAAAGGAAAAAATAACACATCCAAAAGACAAAAAGTAAGTTCCCACACCGGGAATCGAACCCGGGCCTCCTGGGTGAAAGCCAGCGATGTACATCAGGCTGAGGTGCAAAAGAGTTTTTCAAAGGGATTTTTTTGGGTTATATGCCTACATGAGGGTGCGAGGAAGGTTGGGTGGCGGTTAGGATTATATCATTCCTCGAATGGTTTATCGTCGGGGTCAGCTATATATATTTTTCTAAGTCCACGGAATGTCCCCCTGGGTCCGTGGGTTCGAATCCGGTAGGAAGCTATGTCTTTCACCTTAGAAACCCGTTACTATTTGAATGTACATGTACCTCTGGGTGATTGCAACAAGATTGTGCACTCTCTGACGTCACGTCGCAGTGCTTCGAAAAGGTAAAAATAACTCGAGCAATAAAAAAATAGGGAGAAAACCCAAACCCGCCCGAAAGAAAAAAAAGTAAGTTCCCACACCGGGAATCGAACCCGGGCCTCCTGGGTGAGAGCCAGAAATCCTAACCACTAGACCATATGGGACTACACGCTCGCTGTCCGTGCGATGTAGAAGACGTCACAGTGCTTCGAATTTTAATTCAGAGACAAAAATCGACTTCCCAAGAGGGAAAAATGCTAAAAAAAAGTGCGAATCCACCCTTTCCCAAAATAATAAAATGTTGGTGTCTTTAAGAGACGAAGGCAAAAAAATAAAGCGAGCATTGAAAACAAAAAAGCAAAAAATATCAAATCCGAAAGAAAAAAGTTAGTTCCCACACCGGGAATCGAACCCGGGCCTCCTGGGTGAAAGCCAGAAATCCTAACCACTAGACCATATGGGACTACACGGTCAAAGCGCCTGCGATGTAGAAGACTTTGGCTTGACTTAAAACCTGGTGGGTAAATGATAAACACATTCACCCAGGGGTACAAAAGGGTTTTAATGGAATTTGTAGGGGGTATATGCCTACAGGAGGGTTGGTGGATGGGGGGCTAGGGTTAGGATCAGGATTAGATCATTCCTCGAGGTTTATGGTCCGGGTCAGCCAAATATATTTTTCTAAGTCCACTGAATGTGCCTATTTCTGGGTGATTGCAACCAGATTGGTGACTCTGACGTCAGTCGCAGTGCTTCGAAAAGGTAAAAATAATTCGAGCACTAAAAAACAAATAGGAAGAAAACCCGAATCCGAAAGAAAAAAAATGTTAGTTCCCACACCGGGAATCGAACCCGGGCCTCCTGGGTGAGAGCCAGAAATCCTAACCACTAGACCATATGGGACTACACGGCCAATAAGCCTGCGATGTAGAAGAGTTTGGCTACACTCACTGAGTACCTGCTGGGTAAATGACAAACGCAATCACCCAGCCGGAGGTACAAAAGGTTTCTCAAAGGGATTCTTAGGGGGTATATGCCTACAGGAGGTTACGAGGATTGGGTGGGGTTAGGATTAGGATTAGATCATTCCTGGAATCGTTTGTGGTCGGGCGGGGTCAGCCATTCATATTTTTCTGAGTCCACCGAATGTACCTCTGGGTGATTGCAACCAGATTGTGCACTCTCTGACGTCACGTCGCAGTGCTTCGAAAAGTTGAAAATAATTCGAGGAATAAAAAAAACAAATTAGAAGCAAACCCAAATCCCAAAGAAGAAGAAAGAAAAAGTTAGTTCCCACACCGGGAATCGAACCCGGGCCTCCTGGGTGAAAGCCAGAAATCCTAACCACTAGACCATATGGGACTACCCGGTCGCTACGTCTGCGATGTTGAAGCGTTTGGCTGCACCCTGATTGGTGGACTCTGACGTCACAGTGCGTAAAATTTTAATTCAGAGACAAAAATCAACTTCCCGAGAGAGAAAAATGCTTCGAAAAGGTAAAAATAATTCTTGCAATAAAAACAGATAGGAAGAAAACCCAAATCCGAAAGAAAAAAAACGCTAGTTCCCACACCGGGAATCGAACCCGGGCCTCCTGGGTGAGAGCCAGAAATCCTAACCACTAGACCATATGGGACTACACGCTCGCTGTCCGTGCGATGTAGAAGAGGTCACATTACTTCGAATTTTAATTCAGAGACAAAAATAGACTTCGCAAGAGAGAAAAATGCTAAAAACGTGCGAATCCACCCTTTCCCAAAATAATAAAATGTCGGTCTTTCAGAGACGAAGACCAAAAATAAAGCGTGCATTGAAAACAAAAAAGGAAAAATATCAAATCCGCACGAAAAAGATAGTTCCCACACCGGGAATCGAACCCGGGCCTCCTGGGTGAGAGCCAGAAATCCTAACCACTAGACCATATGGGACTACACGGTCAAAGCGCCTGCGATGTAGAAGACTTTGGCTAGACTTAAAACCTGGTGGGTAAATGATAAACACATTCACCCAGGGGTACAAAAGGGATTTAAATGGAATTTTTAGGGGGTATATGCCTACAGGAGGGTGCGAGGAGGGTTGGTGGATGGGGGGCTAGGGTTAGGATCAGGATTAGATCATTCCTCGAGGTTTATGGTCCGGGCGGGGTCAGCCATTCATATTTTTCTGAGTCCACCGAATGTAAAGTGCTTTTCAGAATGTCCAGTCATTTTTGCACTCATTTTACCTTGCAATGGAACATAACCTGACAAACCACAAATTGGCCAGTTCGTGTGCATGACTGCATGATTATCTTGAATCAGAGTATAGACCTGAAAAAGGTCCTATTAGAAGTCGGTCAGCCGTTTATTGGCATGCACACGTAACGGGTCAATTTGTGGCTTGTGGTTGGGTTCAATTGCAAGGTCAAATCAGTGCAAAAATGACTGGCCATTCTGAAAAGCACTTTACCTCTGGGTGATTGCAACCAGATTGTGCACTCTCTGACGTCACGTCGCAGTGCTTCGAAAAGGTGAAAATAATTTTGAGCGATAAAAACAAATCGGAAGAAAACCCAAATCCGAAAGAAAAAAAACGTTAGTTCCCACACCGGGAATCGAACCCGGGCCTCCTGGGTGAGAGCCAGAAATCCTAACCACTAGACCATATGGGACAACACGAGAGCTGTGCGTGCGATGTAGAAGACGTCACAGTGCTTCAAATTTTAATTCAGAGACAAAAATTTACTTCCCAAGAGGAAAAGTGCTAAAAAACGTGCGAATCCAACTTTTCCCAAAAAAAAATTAAATGGTGGTCTGTTTTAGGGACGAAGACAAAAAATAAAGGAGCATTGAAAACAAAAAAGAAAAAGTAACAAATCGAAAAAAGTTAGTTCCCACACCGGGAATCGAACCCGGGCCTCCTGGGTGAAAGCCAGAAATCCTAACCACTAGACCATATGGGACTACACGATCAATGTGCGTGCGATGTAGAAGAGTTTGGCTGCACCCTGATTGGTGTACTCTGACGTCACAGTGCTTAGAATTCAGAGACAAAAATCGACTTCCTGACAGGGAAAAATGCTAAAAACTTGCGAATCCAACCTTTCCCGAACTCCAGCTGACTCAGTGTACGGAACCACAAGAGAAGCCAAGGAGACAGAACACGAGCACCAGGAAACGATTGAAGGTTGATGACAATAAGGTTACGGGGGTATCCATTCCGTTATCTTGTCATCGAACCATACCGTGACATCATATTCTTCTCAGCGTTATATCGGATCATTATCGACCACCGAGATCAGATTTCCCAACTTCCCGATATGTGGCGGTATCACGTAAAAGTCGCATTGTTACGAGTTCATAACGACATCTTAATATGATCTTGCCATTGTTAGCTAACTTGGTGTATCCGTTACCGGGAGGTCATACACGCCTGCCAATTTTTATACCACGAAGTTCCCATTATTCGACCATTCTTCTGTTATTTTCAGGAAACCTTTTGCAATGACCTGTTTAAACCTCCGACTCCGCAGAAGGTTTTGCAAGATCGAGATCTTTTCTGGGAAATTTTGAATATTTAGACAGCCAAACGTCTATAAACAGCATGATAAAACATCCCCCCTCCCCGTCTTGCGTGTAAACAGGCCTACCCACCACCAACATCCAGTGAAACATCGTTTTACTCAGTTTTCTGGTTTTAAAGTTGGCTTTCGGCGATAACTCAGCCCCTGGTTGCTAACTTGGATGATTTCCGAATGCGAAGTAGGCCTAGGCCCGTTATATAATATAGTGTTCTCGTCCTATTCATCAGTAAATAAAACCTGTTCTTGAGTTGCCTCAGTCAACTTATACACAGGCGATCAGGAAGTACAAAAATTAAGACTTCAAAAAACAATGCACTAATTAATAAGGTCAAGGCAAGTACTTCCTTATATGCCTCTCCCAACACGGGACAAACCAGCAATCAACATAATTAGGAAATCCATAGTCCACTTTCCTGGTGCTCACAAGAAAGTAATTAAGAAAGTAATTAATTAGCCTTGTTCGACAAATGACCGCGCCTTATTGTTTTTTATCCTGTGTTGTTCAACGCTGCTGACAATGGACAATATGGTAATAAAGGAAATAGTCCCTTTTTGGCCATCGTTGAGAGCAGCATGTGCGGACAAGGGGACAGTAATTTTAAGGGGGTGAACGCGCAGTGGCAAAAAATCATAACCAGGCCCGATATCTGTCGTTAATAGCTTTGATAAGGTTCTAGGCCCGACATCTGTCGTTAGCTTTGATAACTAGGCCCGAAATCTATCGTTAGCTACTAGTATTTTCACCAGGCCCGAAATCTATCGTTAGCTCTGATAAGCAGGCCCGACATCTGTCGTGGACTCTGATAACCAGGCCCGAAAGCCATCGCTGGCAATGATAACCAGGCCCGACATCTATCGTTAGCTCTGATAACCCGATCCGATTGCTTGTAACTTCAAAACAGGAGCAATTTTAGTCTATGTTAAAAGCTTGAAAGGCACTGAAACATTGTGTTCTTTGGAAAGCTCTCAATGAGCACTTTTCCAGTGACTCCTTTTGACAGCGTTTTTGCATGATTGTAGAATTGCCATTGGCGGGTGAAACAGTTCACAAAGTAGGCCCACTACACTGTCAACGAAAACAAAACTGACGGAAAGAATGACACCACAGTCCTACCTGTAAGTTTTTCCTCAGAAGCGTAGGTATTTGGAGTAAAATATATCCGATATTCGATGGTGACTAGTAAGCAGAGTCGCCGAATCGGTGGGACCAATCCTCTCGGTAGCACTGTACGCTGGTACGGTCAGTGAGATCCTTAGTTTCGGCTGTCCTGACAACGAAGCCCACCGACAGAATCGATGTCAAGAATAAGAATTTCGACAAGAGATGATGCGACGAAAACAAGTGGTAATCACAACAAAATTCCAACAAGCTTTCTCAACGAACGATCCTATAACCTCCTCCTTTGAAATGAAGCAAATTTGCTCCAAACAAACTTCTCGGTTAGGATTCAAATCAAGAACTAACAGAACCAACACAAGCTGACTCGGAACGGAGCGTCCTGCCTAATTCCGCCGATTTTTTACTCCTTTTTAGATGACCGACGATGCCAGCTTGAAGCCAAGCTAATCTGGCTCATACCCCCTTCATTAAAGGACTAGGCCGACCCTCACATCCCAATCACCAAGCATTGTCCATCAAGGGGTATATTCTCTCAATGTTCAATACAGTATTAAGAACCTTCATCAGTTGAATATGTCTAATCACAAATTATTTTCTATTCTTCTCCGCTGTTTTTCGCGCAACGTTTGCGGCCATTAGTGAAGTATTCATGTCTTCTGGCATTACCGCCTCATTAAGGGACTGGTTTCTAGTTCTACGATTTGTCGCTGTGTGGCGTTAGGGACAGCGAGGTTTTCGAAACGTTGGCGAAAGTTTCGCATCTAAGGAGGTAAAGAGGGCTCTTCAGTCATCTCTGAGATGTCGAACTATATTAGAACCGACAGGTGTCAAAATAGTGTGCCCACACTAGGCGATATCGCAAGTTACCTGATTGCCATCGGCTGCAGACGTAATAATGATATACATTTGTAATAACCGAAGTCGTCCTCCAGAAATTGAGCAAATTTTCGACCCCAACCGGGGTCTTCTTCAAGCTGGCACTTTCAAGTCGAGCTACCAGATGTATAATGAGCTGGATCCCAACATTACAAGTAATGCAGACGTACATGTAAGAGTAGGTGTGCGCTGGACAGTGATGCGACGAATTTTCTCGCCAGCGATGATGACTAAAAAAACATGTACATACTACCCCACATTGTAACGTCGAGCGAACTGACTGGCAGAAAAATACGAGGGCGAACAATCGATACGAGAAAAAAATGACGTTCCCACACCGGGAATCGAACCCGGGCCTCCTGGGTGAGAGCCAGAAATCCTAACCACTAGACCATATGGGATTGCCTGCATGTTTTCGAAACCGACTTCTACTTACAATATTGACAGGTGTCACTGTCAATCCCCCCTCTGCCAGTTCGCCAGTGTACTAACCGCTCGGTGCGGTGATCATTCGGGAGGGGGCAACTTGTCCCAGCGGTGAGATGCGGTCTTTGTTCAGCGACTAAGAAATTCCAGAATGCTAGTTGGTATTGAATTAATTGATCTGGTACTTGATACCGCATTGGGGTGACAAAACTGAGGGAAAAGACAGATATACGGTTCCAGATTTCAACACCATTTCCTGATGTGTTGCTGAGATTAACACAGGGCCGAAACTGGTGCCTCTCTAGGCATATCCTCCGAGAATACAGACCATGGTGCCAAACACGCACTTTCTGTGACTACAAAAAATACCACCGCCATATTGTAACCTCGGAGCAAACTGACTGGGCAAAAAATACCAGGGCGAACAACCGGCACGAGAAAAAAATGACGTTCCCACACCGGGAATCGAACCCGGGCCTCCTGGGTGAGAGCCAGAAATCCTAACCACTAGACCATATGGGATTGCCTGCAGGTGATGCAATCCGACTTTTACTTACGTTTACGTACTTATTAAAATAGGTTTACCTTGTTGCTATAGGTTTAGTTTTTGTTGCCGAAGCTCATAGACAGGTCCATGCCAGGCAAAAACGGCCCTTTTTTCCAGTCAAGGTTTTCTCTATTGATTTGTCTACTTTGGGGCATACTCTTTGAGATAAGCCTGTGGGCCACCCTGATTTTGCCTGAAATCCAATATGGCTGCCNTGGCAGAAAAATACGAGGGCGAACAATCGACACGAGAAAAAAATGACGTTCCCACACCGGGAATCGAACCCGGGCCTCCTGGGTGAGAGCCAGAAATCCTAACCACTAGACCATATGGGATTGCCTGCAGGTGCTACAAACCGACTTTTACTTTACGTCTACGTACTTAAAAAATAGGTTTACCTTGTTGCTATGGGTTTAGTTTTTGTTGCCGAAGCTCAGGTGATATGCTTCGCTGCTCAGGCTTTGTTGAGACAGATTTCGCTGAGTTTGCCTATTGAAAAGTCATGGTCTCCAGCTGTCGTTTGTAATGGAAACACTGAGACATGGAGAACATTAGAAAACATTACACCGTCCCCAGGCCTGGGTGAGGTGATATTAATTCAGCACTGGGACACGACCAGATACCGAAATATGTATAACCATCCTGTCCCCTCTAACAAAACATGTACCGACGAAATCCAAAATCAGAACTTCCAGACAAAAAAAAGTACCAGGCGAGGAAAAAGTTAGTTCCCACACCGGGAATCGAACCCGGGCCTCCTGGGTGAGAGCCAGAAATCCTAACCACTAGACCATATGGGACTGCCTGAACGACACAGTGAGTCCGACATTTTACTTAGCGTTTACACGCGCTTGGCAGAGGTGTCTATTGTCGCCGCGGGTGAGTGTTGTTGTCGGGCGCAGCTCAGATGGAATGCGGCACAGTTCAGGGCAAAGAACTACACGATCATCAGCGAAATAAACGAACAAATAAGGTTAGGGGTTGGGTTAGGCTTAGGTCCTTTTTTCTTCATTTCTTAGCAGTCAGTGGACACCTTTTGAAAGTCAATTTTGAGGGTCAAGGTAGCGATCGTGTAAACGTTTTTATCCCGAGCCCGACATTCCACGTAACAATACAATGAAGCTATTAAAGACGAGAAGTTTTTCTTCAAATTTCAGAATATCCTTTGTTTCAAAACATTATTTATCCAGGAGAACTGAACATGAGTCCTATTTAAAGATCTTCTGCCAACGCTCAGTGCACGAAGGTCGCCAGACTTACGTAAACAGAGAAAGGTGATGTAAGGTTTGGTCCAGTTTCGTTGACAGGAAGAACGTCAATACGGGTGCAGCTACGCAATTTTCATAAGTTTTTGCGAACAAAGTTAACAGTTTTGTTCATTATGACTCTCCATAGAAAATAAACAAGATGGCGGAAGCCAATCGTCTGAGGTGAATTGAGTGCTTATGTATACGGAGTGATCAAGCTTGGGCGTTCCCCATTCACATAGACGGCATTATCCTCTTCCTCTTCCTTGACGATACGGCCAAGAGAGGGTACTGTCCGATGTTATCGGTAGATTTGTGCTCGGGGAGTGGGACAAGTAAGGTAACAGGACATTACTGTTTCTGACCACAACCACAACCACACCCCACCCCATTATCTTCAACTTAGGATTTAGTCATTTTTTCCGGGTTCAGGAATGGGACAGGTAAGTGGGAGTTTAGAGTATACATGTACCAAATATGAAAATATATTTCGTTTCACAAGGAATGGCGAAGCTGTTACGTCTATGATTGATTCACCATGACGTAAAACTGCGAGATATCTAGAATCTCTTAAGAGGCTTGCGCCTCTCACTTCCTAGAGATAATTTACTCTGTTCCAAGATAATCTAAATTAGAAGGAGGAAAAACAAAGATTGCTATCTTAACGCCTTCTGTCATAACCACGCTTGCATGAAGTTGACGGAAGTCACCACTAGCAATTAGCCTCATTTTGGAGTCAGATCGCAGGATGTGACGTCATTGTGTTTGATATAAAACGAGGCAGCAAGAGGTTGATTTTTGTTACCAGCACGTGGTACCTCACCTCCTGTGTTGCTGCTTGTTTTAGAAAGGTACTGGAGGAATAATAACGCTCAGCGCCAGGTGCTTAGCCGGTATAACAAGCGATATAACGCGTACAACATTCGGGTAATTTGTAAGACAAGTTGTGCTAATTTTCAGCTCCCGGAAACATCATTGGATTTTATCTTCGGGGTATAGCGTGTAACGAACAAAACCTAACTCGCTTCGGACTGGAAATTCTGGCCCGTCAGGGACACGCGGACAAGGAATTAGATTAGAATCGAAAAAAAAATCTGTATTTTTGGCATCAAGTTTTTTCAACATTGGAGGATTCACCGGCTTGGCGTTATTTCCAGTTCCGTCTGTGCTGAAGACAAGTGTAAGCAGGCACACTGTGTGCCATCCAGGAAAGACGTTTGTACTGTGACTTAGGCAGAGATAACTTGCGTAAGTCATAAATAGACACGGATATCTCAAGGATTATGCACTTGTGATAAGAAATTTAAATTAAAACTTGGATTATTTTCCACGTAACGGACTACAACAAGACAATCCACAATGCTCTACACGTTGGGAGTTGTTCTGGGGGTATTGGGAGTATGTTTTTCAGCCCCCTCCGTCAGGCTAAGGGCGAAACGATCAGGATGTCAGCTGGATGATACCCCAAGGATCGATGTGGATATTTCACAGGTTAGTAAAGTTACCAGTACTTCAACACCAAACGAAAACATCGTGGCCGAGCCACGTTGCACTTCAGTACAGGCACGACAGGGTGCCGGGTTAGGTGTCCTGGGACTGTAGATCCGCTATACGGTCCCACGACAATATTTCCAAAATTATCCAGTAGTGTTTAGGGCCTATACAAAACCAGTTGCAGTCCAATGATGAAGTCAGTACCAAAACTCCAAAACGCTCTATCTCCCACACCCACCACTGCTTGCAATCCAGTCGATCAGTTTGATACACAGGGATATACAGTGTGCCAGAAAATTGGTTACCTTTCGAGCTACCCTGCCCCCCCCCCCATGGGCCCTTGCTCTAAAAACCTAAAGCTCACTTTTTACATTTTGTATGTATTATGATGATGTACGTAAATTATATGCAGCAAGACGTCCAAACACGAACGACGAATACAAAGTTGATGTAGCAACAAATACATAAAATACGTCACTTGTAGTTTCTGGCCTACGTAAATCAAGTTAATTGAACAAAACTTCATCAAATTTTCGATCGAAATATACCCAGTTAAAGGATTTCCAACGATCATGACATGCATGAATCGGAATAGCCAAACCCTACAATTGTCTGGCTGCCATGTCTGTTTCATTTCCTTGGTGCCGCATCCATCTGGCTCAGGAAGTCACATCCTTAGCAACGACACCGCGGGGTCGTGTGGACGTATTGTTGTAATTTGTCATAATTCGGTGTAGGCCTACACTCACACTTGTCGTCATTAAGTTTGTCATAGGCCCTCTCAGATTCCCAGTGATCTGGTTTAGCCCACGCGAATCAATTCGAATATCCTGGGAACTGCGGTCAGATCTGATTCTCATCAATCGTGTCGTTTCGCAAGAGAGCCCTCTGGTGGGAGATTTTTAAAACATGTTACAGCCGTTACGATTGGTCAGCGGTGAGAAACTGTCCAATCAGATCACGACTTACATCTCGCTAATGTTCACATCGTAACTCGCTCAAGGACGGAAGTGGAGAACGTGAAATTATAAGAGCAGGAAGTTCATGAGTTGAACTGTGAGAGTATGATACAAGTTTACTTGTAATTCGGTTAATTGTTTGTCGACAATATTATGAGAAAGAGGCAAATTTGAGCTGATAAATAGAACACGGTTGTGTAGAAACAAAAAAAAATATCGATCATCGTCATCATTTCACTTAAAATCAACGAGTTCCACTTAAATGGTGAAAATCATCCGTTGTGTGCGACCAGGAAGGCCAGGAAACCTTTAGGCCTACCTAAAAACTAAAGGGGGAGGGGGTTAGACGATTCAATTTGTTGAAAGCTGTTGAAAGTTGTTGAACGTCGTTGAAAGGTGTCGAACCATCTAAACACCCTTTCAGTTTAAACACCTTCCAAATACAGGGTCTTTCAACAGCTTTCAACAAGTTGCCAAAATAGCTTCATGTTCCTATTTCTGGCAACTTGTTGAAACTCAATGAAAGGTGTTGAAACACCGTGATGAAAGGGTGTTTAGACGATTCAACAGGTTTCAACAACGTTCAACAGCTTTCAACAAATGTTGAATCGTGTAAACCCCCTTAATTGGGTTTTTGAAAGGAAGAGGGATGTCTTCCTCCTTCACTAACAACTGGGCAAGGAAACCTTCGTATGGTAGGCCTATAATTTGATCACGGAATAATACACTCTTCAGATAATCTTCGACGATGTGTTATTTCAAGTTTGATGTTCAGCTTCAGTCTCCTTTTAACATTGTTGACTCGGCGCGAGTCAACATTCGCTGGTGGCCAACATAACCAGACGAGTAGATGCTACCAGAAAAAATGAAAACATTATGTTGGTTTGACTGGAAACATATAGAGTAACGTACAGGTAGCAGCAAAATACGTTAGGAATTCCATGCAACTGGACTGACCGTCGAAGAGTAGAACCCAAAGTAGAATAAAATTGGAAGTTTTTTTCAGTTAGCCATTTGTGGAGTCACGGGTCATGTATGACGTGAGGTTGTTAAACTTTGAACCAATTGACAACGAAAAGATACAAATGTGGACAAAAACACGATAAGAATAGTCACGAAGTACTAGATAAACTTGTTACACACAAAGTACTTACAATAAAAACAAGGGAAAAAACGATAACTGACATGATGTCATGTTTTTTTCGAACGTCACGCGATGAGCGTACCCTGTTGACATAAATTTTCAGCTAAGATTGTCATAAAACTGGCCTTTGCCTAAGTAGGCCTACTACTTCCGAAGGAGCCAAAAGAGGAACTATTTTTAAAAACCCTGTCCCTAATTTGCTCGATCAAGCCCATTTTTGGTGTCGGCTTTCCAGATAAATGTCGGAAAGTAGGCCTAAGCCATGTAGAGAGAGGTGTCCCCCCTGGTAAAGAGGTGACCGCTAGAAAGTCGACAAATTTTGAGAGTAGGCGCCGAGCCCTTTTTCTGCAAACGAATAGCAGTGACGATCGACATGACAGCTCCGATACACCACAAGTTTGGCGTATTAATGCAAACACGCCAGCCTTCCCAGCAATTCCATGCATTATGCCATTAAAAAGGAAACAACAATTCCTAGGCAAAGAAAGAAAGCAATTCTGGGATGTACATCACTTTCTTCGCAATGCAATGTTTTACACTACTACATCATTCCGCAAGCACCTTTCAACAAACTGCACTTTCCAGGTAGGCCTATCTACGGAATCCAATAGTAAACAAGTTGTCATATTTCTGGTGTAAAAATGTTACCACCACCTGTTATGTCATTTTAAACGTTGTCTGTTCCTGCTAAAGCAATGATTCTTTGAAACAAAGAACTTTTCTCTGTGCGTGTTTTTCTCGTTTCCCACCTTTCCACAACTGCTGCAACTCTATTAGTAGTCAGAGCTCGCTTATTTACAACTCTAGTATTAGGCCTATCGATAGGCAGCGTACAGGAAGGATTTCTAACCTACCCTCCTATGCCAGGAAAAACGCATAATAAGCGGAATAAACCTTTTACAACTGTATCAAAGGAAAGGTACCCTGAAGCACAAAATCATCGCCAAATGCTTTGAACAGGAATCAATGTAGGTTCGCACAGGTATGCCAGGAAACGGATGATGACAGCAAACTACCCTAAAACCTGGTTTTTGCCAAATTTTGAGCAGGAACCAATCTAGTTTCGTCGTATGCCTGGAAAACGACCGCAATAACCTCGTCGTACGCCTGGAAAACGACCGCAATAACCTCGCCGTACGCCTGGAAAACGACCGCAATAACCTCGTCGTACGCCTGGAAATCGGATAATGACCGCACTAGCCACTTTACTAACTCGAAGATCAAAAGAAACCCGAAGCACCTAATGTTTGCCGAATGCTTTGAGCAGCACCAATTCACAGGGACCTTATTCATGAAGCTCCCGTAACTCGGGAGCGCGCAAACTATTGTCTGTTTGCGAACAACCTATTGTTCACTATCAGCCTGACAATGGATTTGCGTACCCTTAAGTTGCGGGAGCTTTGTGAATAAGGTCCCTGCCTCGTATGCCAGAGAAAAGGATGATGATCGCAATAAGCCCTCCCTGCATCGACGGAAAGAACCGTGAAAACCTACATTTTCGTCAAATGCTTGGAAGGGAAGACAATACTCCTTAGAATAACTTTTGAAATGGGGAATTACTACTGCTTTTTGTTGAAATACGTGTTCAAAATGGTCGACCGCACTGAGATGCTTTGACGTTGATAGCAACAAGAATGGAGTCGTCATTACAACGGAAATGACGTCATCGATAGTCTGCAAGTGCAATCTGTTTGCGCAGCAGCATCGGTTGAGATCGAAAATCATGGAATCCATCGCATGCCTCATCCAGGGATACAACTGGATTTCGGAATCTAGGTACGCTAACGATGTACTCAAACGGCTTTGCCGAACAGCTACAGCGACGTACTCGGGCAGGTTGGCCGAACAGCTGAGCAGGCGTGCCTGCCTCAAGCTAGATTACCTCCTGCTATTGGTTGTAAAACTCCTTACTAATTGACCAAATGATTCCTTTGATTGGCGGAATTCCTAGTAAGTGTAGGAAATCCTCCGAATGTTTCCGATGGAGCTCGATTTCACTTTGAGAATTTGAACCCCAGACAACATCACTGAATGTTATTCTAGCTTAACGCATCATCCAGCATCTTTGAATTTAGTTTTTTCTTCAGCATGAGGATGGTGGTATCTACAGATTGGCAGCTATCATATGTTGATGGTAGCTATCATATGTTGATTTGATACTGAACCAGAACTGATAAATGTTTGATCAACTTCAGATAGAAATCTTCAGACTAAATTCTTGAAGACAGGTTTTCCATTTCAGATCTTGAAAAACATTTTAAACAGCTAAAGTATCAATTTTTTACAAAACTTGCCCTGAGTAAGTGGAAAGTAGGCCTAGCCCTAGCTTCCGTCGTCAGAATGAGATCATCCTTGCCATTGAAAACATGCAAGAGCGTCTTTTAGCGTATTACGTTAAACCGATAGAGTTACGGTTTATATTAAACTTTGAAATTTATCTTTCGTTTCCACTTTCGTGTACGAAGTGGAAATTTATAAATTCAAGATGCATCATAAAGACGCACTGGCAGCAGGGACATTTGTGGTACCAACCATCTTTAGGAATACATTAGGTCCTGGAAATGAAGTTGAATTTCGTATTTCGTACTTCGTTTCCGTCAGATTTGCGAAACTTCCCTATTATCAAAAAGACCAAATGGAATGGAACGAAAAACATCATACATTAGCAATCCTGAGCGTCGTTCATTGCTTACATCAATTAGTTTATCAGCTGTCTTACACGAACCTTTACGGTTGGTCGTGCCAGAGGCGAATGTTTGACAGCACCTAACTGCCGCTCCAGGTACACTAAAGGCACATGGGTGGGATGGCAACAACTCAACAGACGGGTAAATCATCGTTTTTGTGAACTTTTTTTTCTGCGTGGAAGAACTTTAGCGGTTTACATGTATTTAGTGTAGATGCGAATTGACGCTACTGTGTTAGGCGCGTAGTGACTACGTGTCTCACCAACGACAAATCATCCTCCCACAGCTGGGGCTGTTACCTCACTCCTCTTCATCTTTGAGCAGATGAAGCTAAGCGAGGTACCCTGCTTTTGGAGGATGCGATAAAGTGCGTGCGGGGCTCTACGTTGTGCGTGATCACGTCGGATCATCCGGAATGTTATTTCGGGGGCAAAATATTCGTATAGAATGTACAACCGAAGCATTTTTTACAACATCCGACGAAAATGAACACCCCCATCATGATATTATGAGGTACACATTCGTTATTCTTACCTGATCAGCTGTGTAAACGGTGGGGTTCTCAGAACCAACTGGCGGAGCTACTTTAGACTTCAACACGCGATGTACAGGGCTAAGGTCAGCAACACGAGCTAAAAGTTACAAAAGCAATTATTAGTTTCCTATGCATGTATACTATGTTTTATGCTATTAGAACAAAAAATATAATGAATTGAAAAACATGTGACCATTATTCACTGTCAGTTTCTTGAAAAAATGGCACCAGAAAGGTATAGGAGGAAGGAAGAGGGAAATAGCTCAAATATCCACATTCAAATCGGTCTTGGGAAAGCTTCCTACTGGAGAAAGGTCATGCAACCTCTTATAGTGGATTGCTTTTGCAATAGGGACGTTTAGGACTGTACCTCAGCTTACATCTGGTACACAAACAGTTTACATCAGACCCATAAACTTTTGTTCAGATCATGTCAGCAGAAAAAGGGAAGAGTTAAGATTGTTGCTGGTGGCGTGCACTGGATGTTTGAACTACTCTGTTTTACAGCAGCAATCACGTGCGCAACAGTTGTAAAAGAATTTATCGCTTCGAAAAGAAAAGAAAATTACCTTTTATCGTGGTATCCGTGCCAACATCAACAACGCCTTCGTACCTCGCAAGTCTTCATTACAAACATTTTCCAGGCAGTTTCCACGCTATTTATCGAGCCCGGCATGCCCGGCTCGCTGAACAACACGCAATACGCGAAATTTGGCTTGCAGATCGAGCTGCCCTCATTAATATTCATGCGTTTGACCTAAGTCAAATTTGATGACCAATCAGAGTAGTGGAGGCAAAAATGGCGGATTCGGTTTCCGGCGCAATGGCGTCGACGTCCGTGGAAAAATTGCGAGAAGGATCTTTGCCGATTTTGAAAGGGCTCTGCACGAATATAAAGATGAACATTTCTGTACCTTTATCAAAAGGAGTAGTAGAAATGTGGCTTTGGTAACCCCATCCTCGCGAGCAATGAAGAACCACCACATTGCCGACCTCCGAACTAAATCGGCTGGTGCCGTTATGTATTTCATGAGAAGGCGTGTCTTTATCGCCAGCGCGACATGCAATGTTCAATTTGAAGCATGTTTGTCAAGCTAGCTCGATAAATAACACTGAATCTACGTAGGCCTACTGCTCGTCGAGCGCGGGCTCGAAAACAGCCCAAAAGTAGTGCTAATTTATCGAGCGACGATATGAATTAAACCCGGTCTTTCTTTTTTTGCTGCAAGATAATTAACACGATAACCTCTTACCACGTCTTCGAATGATTGTCACCAGCTTTTTCGAAATCTTCGCGCTCGGACAATTGCTCGTTCGTCAATCTTCGGAACTCGAACAACAGTTCGTTTTCCTATCTTCGGAACCTGAGCAATAGCTTCATCTATGAAGTTATCGCCGAGTCATCTTCTTGGTGCTGTCATCGTTATCGTTCTCTCATTCGACCTGGAAACAAAAAAGACGTAGCGGCGGCATGTCTTGGCTGGAGTAATGCGGGTGATCCACCGACTTTACGACTAGTTTACGATCAGTTTGCGATTAGTTCACGACGAGCTTGCGACTATACGACGAAAAATCATAGCCGGTGGATCAGCGTTCAGGACGAGTTTACGACGAGATCAAACATGTTTGATTTGCTTCGGTGGATGAGCTTCAACGTCACGTCATTTCTTTACGATCAGTTTGCGACTAGTTTACGACGAGTTTGCGATTCGTTGACGACTGCCGTCGTGAACTAGTCCAAACTGATCGTAAACTCGTCGTAATAGGTGATCCACTGACGTTGCGATTTTGCGGGTCCTCGACGGAGCTTCTCCCGCCCCTCATTCGAGAAATCTGACACCTCATACTACCGCTGGTTCTCTTTTCCAGTTCGCGGGCGAATGGTATGTGATAGAAAGAACGAACGGCCCCTACAGCCAGTCATACTCCTGGGACGGCAGCGTTTACTCTTATGCAACCAATCCGGATGGGTCGCTCAATGGTCTCTTCAGCTTCAAAAAGTAAGTCAAGGTCAACTTCAAGGTCAATGTAAATGTAAAAGTCAAGGTCAATTTTAAGGTCACCGTTAGTATCAAGGTCAAGGTCAAGCTTAGAGTCGCTACGTAAATTGGCCAAATTCGTTTACACCGACAGGTTTTCCAGTCTATTCTCATAGATCCTGTTACCTTTTTTCAGCCCTGACCCACCTCACACAGGGTGCATTCCCCCAATTCTGGGCAAACTCGAAGATACCAGCAGCGACCCACCGAATGGCAGGTTCACAGCTACGGTACTCGGTATCGGACTCACTGGTAAGGCACCCCAGTTGATCAGTGAGATCGCATCCCTCATGTGACTAAAACCATGGACCCTTTACTTTTTAAAGGTGCCCACAGGTTGACATTGCGTCCCGAAGCAACTCGACGGATCCGTCGCAGATCAAAAAACCACCAGGTCGACATTTCAGCGATCGAGAGGAACCAGGAGCAACTGGCAGTTATACCTCGGATCGAACAGCACGCTCATGATGCATCCGGCCGTTGCTCGGAGACGCAAGCGCGCTCAGGTCGACAAAATCGGCAACTGATCAGTCACTCCGAGTTGCTTCCATCGCCGGAAAGCTAGTTGCTGCGAGTTGCTTCAAGATGCAATGTCGACTTGTGGGCACCTTTAGGGTCGACGCCTATTACACATCCGTATTGTATATTTCGTCAAATCACCCCATATCTGAGGTGAGAAGCCAATTATCTAGGCCTGCTGTCGACAGCTAAACGGTCGCCAAGCGGGGTGGAAGTCGCAGATGTCCCGCAACTCCTCACCATGATCACCTCTTGTTTCCACAGGAAGTTTTTCCGTTGTCTGGACCGATTACAACTCGGCCATCATCTTCGAATGTTACGCCCAGCAGCGTGAGCTCTGTAGCCAAACCAACGTCGGCATCGTCACCGTCATGCATCGCTCCATTCAAATAAGCGAGACTGACCGGCAAGACTTGGTGGGCAAGGTGTCCGACTTCCTCTGCGTCGATGAATCTGAAATGCTGAGTGTATCCCACGCCAGTTTGCAGTGCATGGACGTACTCAGACAGACCTCACATGTTTTCAAGAGAGGTAAGAATAGATGAAGGCCATGTTTTCAACCGACTTCGCGCCAAGGCTCGAACACTGCATCCACGACATGCAGATATAGGCCTACGCCAAATGTCTTGAGCGGTAACTGCTAGACAAGTGCGAGCGTAAGAGGCCTCTCACGGGCGGAAACGTGAGATTTGACCTTGGAAGTTGATGACTAGGCCAAACCCTACCCCTAATTGCGGATGCCCGGGCGAAGCTGGTATTATACGAAAACCGTGAATAAGTCACGTCATTGTAATTGTAATTCTAGTTGGCCACCCCAATGAGGAAAACCAGCCGTCCCATATAGTCTAGTGGTTAGGATATCTGGCTCTCACCCAGAAGGCCCGGGTTCGATTCCCGGTATGGGAACTTATCTTTTTATCATCCAAGGCTTTGGAGAACGTGAAAGGAACCATCTTTTCATGTTCATTTTCTTTTTTTCAGATATTGAACACGCTGCAAATCTGGCTGCCATCCAGTTGGCGGCACAGCTCGGGGTAAGTGATCAGTGTTTAGGCGAAGACGAAATTGTAAAGTGGAAACGAAAGCGATGGAAGGGACAAAATGAAAAGAATCCAAAACTACCACCATGTAAAGAGTGTCTCAGTCATTTTCCAGTGTCTTAACCTTATTCCGTTTTTTAGGCTGGCTTCAATGATGTGGTAGAAGACGACCTGATATCGTTCTTGCCGACATCAACGCAATCAGAAGGTGGGTAACGTTTAGAGATGAGAGCACGACTGCATGTCGCTTTTGAACTTTACCATTTTTCTTCCACGTCCTTCAATAACTGCATGTCAAACCGGACGAGCTTACCGCATGTTTAATCCTTTCAGCAACTGCATGTCAAACCAGATGTCGAGTATTTTGTGAATACGGCTATTCCCGGCCAGGTCGAGGATGCCCAGCATGTGCCTGTAGTCCCCGGGGTACCGCCTCCCTGAATGAGCAGACAAAACCAGTAGCTTCGGAAATGAATCCGCCTGATCCGCCATCAGACTTTGAAGGAACATTTGCGAAGGAGGAAAGTGGTACAAAGAATGAGAAAGAGGTGTCTACGCCCCCTGTGACAAGTGGGCAACAGAACAGATGGTTCAGTTGGCACAGCGTGTGGAGTTGGGGACAGGACAGGGATGGGGATAGCAAGGACGACACCAAGAAGTCAGAAGAGTCGACAACCCACAGCGACGGGCTGTTCGGGTGGTTCTTGCGAAAGGCCGGTTGGATGGAAAACGTCGGCGAGGAAGACAGTGACGAAATGAAACCGCCAGAACTGCCGCAACCCCAAGAAGATGATACTGTTGAACATTGGTTCTGGAGAATGGGCCAAGACGTCAGCGATACGACCTATCCTCCAAAACCGGATCTTTATGACATTGGCGAAGAATCCAAGCACGACACACAGGGAGACAAAACTAGGACAACTGCAAAAACAAAGGAAACCGCCGAAACGACAACCACAACTAAAAGTGTAACCACATCCACCAGCGCCGGGACATCAACGACTGAAATGATTTCTGGCACGTCCATTAGCCTTTACACAACGGTAGAACCAACGAAGACCAAGAAGCCAGGTACTAAAATCAACTGAATTGATGACAAAGTTCATCTTTGCTTTAAGATGAGCCGAATGTAGATGAGCGGAGAACTACATTTACTTATGCGAGACGGTCCAAACACACCGACATGAATAACTTATCGATATAGGCTTAATGATTTTGCAACCATCCGCACATGGGCCTTCTTGCATGTTTGCATGTTTACGACATCCTATCTCATAGCACAGCATGTTCACTGACGCGTTTTTGTAGTTTCACGTTGATTCTGCATGATAAAACAAAGGCATTGTATCATTGGAGTTGCATATAAAAAGCCCAAAGCCATATTGACAGCCTCGTTCGTGCTGGGTCCAAATGCACAAACACGCCGGGCGTGCATGTAGATTTGTACGAACATTTTGAACTGAATGCGAATGCAAAGCTTTCACCAAAGTTGTCTGAGAAAAGCCAGGAATGATCAACAGTATTGACACATTAGAAAACCCCCGTTACAAATTCTTTCTTTCATTTTCAGAGACCGGGAGTGGAAGTGGCGCAAATTTCAACGGATGTCCCCAGCTGAAATGTGGCGATGGCCCCTGCTTATATGGTTCTGTGCAAGACAGTGACGGGTGCGACACGTGTGAGTGCGTCAGGCCGAAGAACAACGCAGAAGCCTTCCCCTGCACACAACTTGACTGTCCACCATGTGCGTTCGGCTCGTTCAAAAACCGTTACGGTTGCGCCACCTGTCGGTGTAAAGAGGCACCAATGATCACGTGTGATACTCTCAATGACTGCAACCTCGTGTGCGTCCATGGATATATGGAAGATGTTAATGGCTGCAGCGTATGCAACTGTTCATCTGGAGCCAATCCGAAGTGCGTGGACACTTCCTGTGAAAATAAATGCCCGGATGGACGCGTTCGAGACGAGTTAGGTTGTGACACTTGTGAATGCGCATGCCCAAAACTGGACTGCTGGGATGGTCCGTGTGTGACCGGAAGTGTCAAAGATAAGAATGGATGCGATACTTGTGACTGCACCTCCAATGGTGCACATCCGTGCCCCGAATTGGCTTGTCCTCCGTGTCCAAATGGGTCGTTTAAAGACAAAGATGGCTGCGAATCCTGTAACTGTAAACATCTCCCAGAAGTCGCATGCTCAGAGGTAATGTGCGCCCTCTTTTGTGAGAACGGGTTCAAGAAGGATGAATTCAACTGCGACATATGCGAGTGCAGCGATGAGCCGAAGAATTGTCTGGCAATTTATTGTGAGAAGAACTGTACAAGAGCGAAGGGTCCCGATGGTTGCGAGGTGTGCGAATGCGCGACCGATGATGGATGTGTCGATCCGAATTGCTGGGATGGACCCTGTGTCTATGGATCAGAACTCGACGCCAACGGTTGTGAGACCTGCGAATGCAAGACGGGGCAGGCTATCTGTCCCCCAACCGACTGCCCACCATGTCCGTTTGGATCGTTCAAGAACCGGTATGGATGTGAGACATGCAGTTGTAAAGAAATACCGCAAGTCACGTGCCGGGAGCTGCAGTGTAACAAATCTTGTCAATTTGGGCTGAAGGCAGACGAATTCGGCTGCCCCATGTGCGAATGTAGCGAAACGGACACACGGTGTGTGGAACCATTCTGCGAGAACGCCTGCGCCACCCATCGAGTAAAAGGCCCGGATGGATGCGATACCTGCGAATGCGCATGTCAGGAACTACAGTGTTGGGATGGACCCTGTAAATATGGTTCGGAAAAAGATCAGGATGGCTGCCCAACATGCGATTGTTTGCTTCCAAAGAACTCATCCTTTGCCTGTCCGAATATAAGCTGTGTTGGCCCACCTTGTGGCTTTGGATCATTTAAATACAGCACAGGGTGTCCATCGTGTATCTGTAAAGGCCCACCTGAGGAAATATGCCATGATCGTGAGAGTTTGATGTGCTCGAACATTTGCCCGAATGGCTACCGGAGGGACACTATGGGATGTTACTCCTGTGACTGTGCGCCAGAGGAAATTATGAGTCCGGAAAAATGCCCTTTCGTCGTCTGCAACGACACGTGTCCGAACGGGTTCGTATTTGATGAAGCGGATTGCGCCACTTGTGTGTGCAATCCCGTCCTACCGGATGATGCACTGTGTCGAGAACCGCTGTGTGAAAATAGCTGTGAACTCGGCCGTGTACGAGACGATAACGGCTGTGAGACATGCGAGTGCGTCTGTCCTACGCTACAATGTTGGGACGGTCCGTGTATCTTCGGTTCAGTTAAAGACATATCCGGCTGTGATACCTGTGAGTGCATCCGCCCAATGCGGCCAGATATCGCCTGTCCCTTGTTAGACTGTCCACGTGGACCCTGCTACTTCGGATCGTTCAAAGACAAGCTCGGTTGTGATAGTTGCAAGTGCAAGAAACCGCCAGAGGTGGAATGTCCCAGTTTGGATAACTGCAAACTTCAATGCGACTATGGACTTCTTCAACCTCCACATGGATGTACTGTTTGCATGTGTGCGCCGGGACCCAAGCCGTTCCAGTGTCCGCTGCTGCCGTGCCCGAGGCCCTGTCCGACTGGCTTTTTGAGAGACGAAAGGGGATGCCACACATGCCAATGTGACTGCCCACCTATAGCCTGTAGCAATCCGTGTCCCACAGAGTACCTGCTGGATGAAAATGGTTGCCCGACGTGTCAATGCAAGGGCCTTGTCATGCTCCCTATTGAGAGCCCTAACGCCATCAAGTCGAACTGCACACCACCATTTTGTGAAAACGACTGCCCGAATGGAAGGGTTAAGGACAGAACGGGATGCGATACCTGCGAGTGTGTCTGTCCAAAATTGAACTGCTGGGATGGACTCTGCCGGTTTGGTTCCATACCCGACTCGACTGGCTGCGACACCTGTCAGTGCACACGCCCAAAGGAACCAACTTTAGCATGTCCCTTCCTTGTATGCAAAGGCGGCCCGTGCAAATATGGCTCCCTTCCGGACAAAAATGGTTGTGCCTCGTGTAAGTGTCTGCTGCCGCCGCCAGGGACGTTGAGCTGTCCGGAATTCACCTGCGACCTGAAATGCACCAATGGTTACGTCGTCGACGAGGCTGGTTGTCAAAGGTGCGAATGTCTGTCGTTTGCGCCACCACCTGCGATATGCGAGGTAAATGCCTGCCCGGTGAAATGCAAAAATGGCTACAGAGTTGACGAAGCAGGCTGCCTGACCTGTGAATGCAAGTGCAAGTATCCATTATGTTGGGACGGGCCTTGCCGTTATGGCTCAGTGCTAGACAAATATGGCTGTCCAAGTTGTGACTGTCTGAGGCCGGAGTTCCCGACTATCTCCTGTGGTCTTCTCGACTGCCGTGGTCGGAAGTGCAAAAACGGATTCGCGTACAACCGGTTTGGTTGCTTGACATGCCGCTGTAATCCTGACGACGAGGAAGAGGAGCTGGAGGAAGTCGGCAGTGGCGCCATCACAGGATGTGACGACATATCCGCTTGCCCTTTTCACTGTTTGTACGGCAATAAAGTGGATGACAAAGGATGTAGCACGTGCGAATGTAACCTTCCGCCAGATGATCCTGGAGTCCCACTGCCTTGTCCAATGAGGAAGTGCGTCCCGTGTGAGCACGGTTATGCCAAAGATGAAAACGGATGCGACACATGCGAGTGTGTGGCAATCCCAATGAGAAGTGGCGTCCCAGACAACTGCCAAAAGGACTGCTCTACGATTTGCGGCTACAATTACAAAATGAGAAAGGACGAGAACGGATGCGAAATCTGCACTTGCACCTCAGATTCTGCCAATGAGGTTCTAAAACCTGGAGGCGACTATCCGCAAAATGACGCAAGGGCTGCAGTCGAGGTTGTCGTTGGGATTAGACCAGGAAGTGACGCAGACAGCAGAGCAGATGAGCTGATTCCTGTGAGCGCGACGAATGGAAATACTCAAAGCGTTGGTGTGGTTCTACCAGAGGGCGCAGCGCCACCTGGGTACCACGTAGCAGGAAAACAACCCGTGGAACCAGAGGTGGTGCCCCCGTATCAAGTAACGAATTCAACCATAGACGACAGCGAACCGTAGAATGGCATTGTTTCAAACATTTTCCTGCGTTTCAACAGCCAGTATTCTAAATGAAATACCGGTGTAAAGTGCCAGAGTGTTCCCATTTCTCAGGGTTTCCCTTCATTGTATGGGATACACTGTGAAACGGGAACAACCCAGTTAAAAAGTCATAGTTCTCTCCAACTGTCTGAAACTGAAATTAGTCTCGCGCAACCAGCCCCTCGGTCATACTCCGAGGTCGTTAGACCGAGGGTCTGGCACGGAACGCAATTCTCATTGATCGACCTCATTTCGATGATTTGAAATGAGGTCAGCTTCGCTGATTGGCTAGTTTCAAAATTTGGTGACGTAGGCTGCAGGGGAGTAATGGCGGTGCCCAGAGAACTTGAAGCGTGAAAATTAGTGAGGTGAATCGCCTCAATTTGTGTTGTCAAGTCAATTTATAGTGTCTTTCATTGGAATTTCAGGCAAGTATATTTATATTTTTTCGATTGGGGAGGGAATTATGCTATAAAAAGTACAGTAGGCCTAACAGCAAGGGGTACAAATACTGCAGTTTTACTCGCACGCTGAATGCTTTTTGCTTTGATTGTGCATTGTGTTCTACGTCATCGGCGGTAGATTGTCCGCCATGATGGATTTTACAAGAAAAAGGTACCATCCGGACCAGACTCTAAAATTGAAAATTGCAGAGTCTGGTGGCACGAGACTAAACTGAAATATGGGGAACACTAGAAAACGTTACGCCGGTATGTGATACGTTCTGTAGTGACGACTTTTGCCTCAAATTAAAGGATCACGGTATTGCCACTTTTTCTCGACAGCCGGCGCCACTCTCCAACCTAAGGACTAACTACGGCGGTTGACGGCGAATTAACCTGATTTACTACGTATACATTTTGTAATGCATTTTTGTAGTTAGTCTTACTGCCGCTAGGTGGCTCCCTCTACGTCGTCAGTCAAATAACACATTTTGAGATCCAATACCGTGCTCCTTTATTAACAGGCTCTGTTCCGCAATCAGCACTCGATGTGCCCGGTGACGTCACGAAGACGATTTTTTTCAGAGCTACACTAATCATGTCAATAGATGGCGATTCGTGATAGAAGGCTAACTATAGTTTATGTACTGTACATACATGTATGTTGCATAGAACAAGTTTACAGATTGTTTTATAATGTTCAATATACACTGTGTATATACGGTTAGAGTTGAAATTCATTAAAGTCGGGTGCGAGTAGTAGACAATATTCCAACTTTACTGATGTCAGGTCCATCCTCCGACGGCACAGAACAGGCAGTGACTGACTTTTCCGGATCACTTTTGCCTCTGAGCCACGTCTGCGTGTAACAAGTCAGTGGCAGTTGCCGATAGGCCTATGGTGTGCACCTCAACTGCGACTAGTATCGGTCTGCGGATTCTTTTTTGACGGAAAATACTGCCCTCCTCCGCCGACGGGAATGAAATGGACGGTCCAACGGAAAGGCGTTGCGTCTGTCCCCGGATCTGACCACAGACAGTTGCATCGCCAAGAGGGGAGCGGAGGCGCTAAAGAGGGGACGACCAGGAACATCGGCCCTAGGCCTACTCTGTCCACAGGCGTCTCATACGTCTGTCTGTACTTGTAGGGGGAGGGGGAGGTTCTTGGGGACCCTGGTGCTCACTAATACACTATAAAAAGACTTTTTTTAGTGTGTAGTAAGCCCCAGGGTCCCCAAGAACCCCCCCCCCCAAGTACAGACAGACGTACTATGAGACGCCTGTGCTCTGTCGTTGAGCGATGGTCCTATTGGCGGAGGTAGGCCTAGATCTACACAAACTCAAACTGCCTGCTGGGCCTACGCCTACATGGTGATTTGTAGGCCGAGTGAATACATGTTTCCTCAGCTTTACAAACATTCGCCGTGTGATTTGCAATGTCACTGGAGTGCACAACATGTTACAAAAGGCTACTGACCACAGAATGCACTAGGCTACATGTACAACGTGACGATCCGCTAAAGAGATACATTGTATGCAGGCCTCGTCCTAGTTGTAGGCGAGGCCTAATTCTGTGCAGGTCATTGGAACTGTAATAAAATCATTCGAGTTGAACCTTACCCTTCTCTTGACAGTGCTTTATCATATAATCATGTTGCGACATCACAGCATCACCATTTTGATCGAGTTCTCCGCCGAAATAATCGTTGAAATAACACTTAAATTGGACCGCCATCACTTGCAAATTTGATGAAGTTGAAAATTGAAAACGAAACAACGCTGCGCCGCCCATTTTGGTTCCAGAAGCCACCGCTAGGGCTAGAGGCCTTCTAGCCCTAGCGGCGGCTTCGAAAACCAAAATGGCGCCCGGCCGAGAATAACGTCATTGCAAGGGCTACAAAACAAACGGGAATTCCTCTCCTCAGCGACGGATGCACGGTCGAGGGCGGGTATCCCCCCAAACGCCAACGCCAACGCCAAACCCATTATTCGATGCCACGAAGAGAGCACCGAACAAAAGGATAGACGTTCGCGTTGGCGTTTCGGGGGCTTTGCGAAAACTCCCTAATACAGTATTAGAGGTTCGCGCTGGAGCGAGCGCTGAGAACTACTTGGACTATTTTGAGAAGAGAGATACTAAAATTGATATCGTGGATCATGAATTACTTTATTGCAGTAGGCCAACGTAAATAAAATTTGATATAATACCGCTTTCAAGTTGAACTAAACCACTAGCCTACCGCTCGAAGTAGTTTAACAGACTAGCAGTGAGAACTTATTCAATAATATAGAGTTTTCGCAAAGCCCCCGAAATACCAACGCGAACTTCATTCTTTTTGTTCGGTGCTCTCTTCGTGGCATCGAACAATGGGGTTGGCGCTCGCGCTGGCGTTTCGGGGGCTTTGCGAGGAAAACTCCTACTGAAGGAATTCCTCCACGTGAAGGTTTTTTTCTGTTTATGTTGATGTCCTTGTGACTTGCATCACGATCTAGACAAATTAAAATGACACAAAAACGATTCTTGGTGGAATAGATGTCCTGACGCCATGTTGAGACGCCTCGCGGTCATCGTAGATTCACCAATCAGAGCACTTGTCTCTCGATAACTCATTTGTTAGAAAAGTATTCTGATTTCGGCGAGGATTTTGGTAAGCCTGTGAAAGGTTCGTCGGGTGCAACCTGGATGATGGCCTTTTGCAGAAACTGACCCGACAAGATATAAAAAAGACGTTCCTGTGTGTTTCAAACGGCATGTTTTTGCAGTGAAATGACCTACGAGTCTTACAAATCGTCCCTGATCAGATGCGATCCAAAAATACGTCCTGTCGGAGCAGGGCAGGTGTTCCCTACAACTCCAATTGCCCTGACCACGGCATGTGAACCCTACAACTCCAAGGCGACTCCCATCATTCTGTGGAACACGGGATATGACCCCTGCAGTTCCGTCATAAGACGACTCCCAATGTCTTTGGACGACGGCATGTGGGCCCTACATCTCCGTCATAAGCAATTGTGACAGAAATCAAAGTCCGGTCCTATTATTGTTCAGAGAGGGATTAGAATATATGGCTATGGAGACCATGACCGTTCGAATATAACCTTACAACAGCGGGCTATTGTTTGGCGGACTTGCATTCCTAGTAGGACGTTGATTCCTGTCACACCTTGACTCCCAACAGTTGTTGCCATTCAGAGGTAAAGTACTTCGATATCTTTCTCAAGCTGATAATCAAACGCAAGCTGAGGATCGTGTTCTATTTCATTCTCAGTGATGGGCTCCTCATTTTTGGTCAGCTTGTCAGTCATTGCCTCGTTTTTCATCTCCTTGTTTACCATTTGATCGGACTCCGTTGCGTTACCAAATGGTGACCCCGTGCGTTGCTTCCCGTCTGCTTCCTCGCTTAGTTTACGATCTCGCCTGTTCCAATCACAGAATCCAATCCGGGCTTCCGGCGGCGCTGGTTTTACCATGATCAGCGTGGGTTTCGTTGAATGCATCGTGAATTCTTTTGCAGCAAGACGAAAAAAGTCAAGGTAGTCGATTCTCCCTCAGTCCTCGGACGACGAAACTTCCAGAGAATCCTGCGGGATCAACGTGACGGACTATGGCAAAAAAAGAACGAGTGACAGTTCCAATCAAAGCCGTTCGCAAAATGATGAACGAACCTCTAATGTGAGACTTTTATACCTCGTGTCAAACCTCAAACGTTGCCTTGACAACGACGAAAACAAGTGCAATCCGTCCACGTGGCGGTTTGTCTCCAGTCACGTGGCCAGTCCAGCAAATAAAGTGAAAATAGTGTGAAATCTCAAAATATCCGACAATTAACACGTTTTAACACTTTAAAAAGTGTCAGTGTAATCAATCGTTGCCTTGGTGCAAGTGTCAACTGACGCACACCTGATGTGAAATGCCCCCCCCCCCATGTGGCAGCCCTTTTCCCCGTAGAGATCCGGAAATTGCCAACTTCCCGGGCTTCGGAACAGTACAGGTTCTCGGCGTTCATCATTGACCTCCTAAGCAAGGTTCATTGGCACACGGATCCGATCCGTTTGCCCCTTGTTTTCCGGATACGACAACGCTGAAGTCCATTTGATAGATTTTTTACGGACCTGAATCGGACCAATTCCGTGTGCCAATGAACCTTGCTTTATCCTGTCCACTTCATTTCGCACCTGAATCCCCGTATTGAATCTCCGTCACATATCACTGGCTTCTTCCTACCAACTTCATTTCGCACTAGCTTCAAACGTCATTGGTTTCTTATTCCGTCCACTTCATTCGCAGCTGTATCTCTGGCTTCTTGTTCCGCTCACTTCATTTTGCACCTGTATCTCTGGCTTCTTGTTCTGTCCACTTCATTCGCACCTGTATCTCTGGCTTCTTGTTCTGTCCACTTCATTCGCACCTGTATCTCTGGCTTCTTATTTAACTACGTTGTCGGCGAATTGACCCGATTTACTACGTACATTTTGTAATGCATTTTTTACTTCGTCTTACTGCCGCTAGGTGGCTCCCTCTACGTCGGCAGTCAAATAACGCATTTGAGATCCAATACCGTGCTCCTTTAATCATAAGATGGCATCGGGACAAAAAATTGATACAGGAGTTTTTGATAGAGGCGTTTTTGATACAGGCGTTTTTGACACAGGAGTTTTTTATGGTTGGTACTGAACCACAATTTCGCCACTTCAGTGCCAAATCCCGATGTAGTGGGAGAGTGGGAAGTGATGCAAAATGCCTGTGCCACTGAACACTTTAACAGCCAAAGACAAACATTTCTGTCTTTTGGTGTTTTCTGCATAGAACTATATAGTACCGGTATCATGAACAACTGACGAAAATTTCATGAGGATCGCTCAAATTGTTTGGGAGTAACATCGCTTTGAAATGTCCATTTTTACTGGAGAATGCATTACAGAAAATGGTGGCTAGTGCATTTTTCTAGTGCTTTTTTCTGATATTGGTGGAAAAGTGAGAAAAATGGCTTTATTTACAGACTTTTTCACATAAAGTTTCCTACTGGTACAGACATATTGGTATCAAAATGAAGCTGACGACTTCCTTGTTCTATCGGTATATTGTGTTAGAAGTTATCCTCTTCAGTATTGAGGTGCTTTGTATTAAACTTAGGTAAATGTTGACAAACTTGGCGGTCAATGTGTGAAATGGTTAGCGGTATGATTCTAGTATTCTAAACATACAAGTCACACTGTAGCAAGAAGATGACTACGGATACTTCCTGATTTCTCAGTCTCTCTTGGAAACTTATGGTTCCCGTTCACTAGTAGAAAAGTTGTCAACACAACTCAAAGTCATCTGGACCCCACACCAGGAACCCAGGAATTGGTGAATGGTTTGGAATGATGACAGGGCATGAAGGATGATACAGAGGGTTTCTTCACTGAAGTCACAACGGTCATGACTGCAAAGAATCGGCCATGTTGGCCGTCAAGTGCCCGGCGATGATGTCAAAACTGTCACATCATGACATTTTGACATCAGGATCTGTGTTGACGCCGTGTTCCGTGTGCCGTGACATCGCTTGACATTTGACAGCCAATATGGCGGCATTGTCACGGAAATGTGACGTCACATGAAGAACCTCTAACCATGATATTGGAGGACATTTTCATGAATGACTGACTACATACATAGGCAAGGTAGATAGAGGTGAAAAGTTGCTGTTTGCAACGCAGGCTACAAGATTTTATCATTTGGCTAATTAACATATGTCCGCCGCCAAATTTGCCATTTGGCTACAAGACTTTGAAATGTCACACCATAGGCAAGGTCCCACCAAATTCGGGAATATTCTTCCGGTGGATGTGGGTTGGGGGATTTCATTAGCACGCTTGTCTGTTGGCCCATCAGTATCCATGGTTACTCCTCACGGGATATTATCATCAATTGGCGGAAAAGTGCTAATTCTTTGTGACAAATCACCGCTGAGTCACCTCTTACGAACCTCCCAGCAGGTGAGGATCTGGGGGGGGTACCTCTCCCAGCCGGAAATCGCATCTCAGAGAAACTAGGTTTTAGAATTTTCTCACTTTTTCGGGTCTTGGCTTAACATAGTGGAAGTTGGAGCCGTTTGGAACTGTGTACCATGTACAATGTTCTACACTCTCACACTTTTGGATGGAAGTCACCAGCACCACCACCACCACCAGCAGCCTGGTAATAAGAACCCTTGAGAGCCTAGTGGTTATCAAGTCTGCTTACCAAGCGGCAGGTCCCGGGTTCGAATCCCAGACTATGTGGGATTAATCACTCCTGGCTCCTCAGCCCATCGCATGGGACAGTAAGCCGTGGTACTGTGTACCTTGTGCCTATTCAAAGTAAAAGACCCCATCCAAGTGAGAAACATGAATAGCTTGAGATGGCCTCTTCCGTACTTACCAGGGCCAATAATGCTATGGCTAAATCCCGAAGGAAAAATCTAATACAGATTTGAGAGGAGAGCAACTTGGACGTGGTGGTAATGAAGGACATCCACCCCTTTTTAAACAACTGGGGTGATTTCATAGAAATATTTGACTAGATGCTTGGAATTGGAAAGGATTTATGCAAAGCAGTATTTAGAATGGTGGTACAATGGCATGTGATGCTTATGACATATCAATGAAAATCCCACAACCCAAAGCCCGCAAAGCTTTTGGATATGGAAGGTAGGGGAGATGACTTTGAGGTTTCTTTACAAACATAATCTGTACCATCGAAAGTAATTCTGTTTATGGTACCACAAACTTGATGTATGTAAGTAAAAACATCAAAATTGTAAATGCACTTTGCTACAAAAAAATTAATCTAATGATCAATTCTTTATTGTATACTCCAATCGAACATTGACTACCAGTACACGCACCCACTTTTGGCCATTCAGTGTCCATGTATGGGCAGCCACTGTAGACCCTTGCAAACAACGTGACCTGACTTCCCATTAAAGCCTTAGTCATTATCAGCCACTAGACAACCCTCGAATGAAACCAGTGTCAGAATGCCTCTGTACTGTACCACTTTCAAATGTCATCACATGCCATCTATTATCAGCAACACAAACTACTGAAGGATTAAGCTGTTTCAACTGTCACTCAAGCCACCTCTCTATGTTAAGAGTTTTCTCATGCAAGTTGGCTCTTCATGGACAACTCACCCATAGAAAGCTTTCATGGGCAACTCACCTGTAGAAAGTTCCCATGGGTGGCTCACCCATAGCGAGCTTCCATGGGCAACTCGCCCATAGAAAGCTTTTATGATCAACTCACCCGTAGAAAGCTTTCATGAGCAACTCACCCATAGAAAGCTTTTATGATCAACTCACCCATAGAAAGCTTTTATGATCAACTCACCCGTAGAAAGCTTTCATGAGCAACTCACCCATAGAAAGCGCCCATGGATAACTCACCCATAGAAAGCTTTCATGATCAACGTAGTAGAAAGCTATCATTGGCAAATCACCCATAGAAATTTTCCATGGTCAGCTCACCCATCGAAAGCTTTTGTGGACCACTCACCCATAGAAAGCTTTTGTGGCTAACTCAGCCATAGAAAGCTTTCATTGGCAAATCACCCGTAGAAAGCTTTGGACAGTCGTTTCTATCATTTGTCTCAGCGAAAAGCCTAGTTTATACTTCGACGCAAGACCATCGGCGTCCGACGCCCGATCAAATCTGGACGCCGACTTCACGGAATTGATTCATAGTCCAACGTTCTTTTGCGACGGCAACCCGTTATGAAACGACTCCAGTAATAACAGCCTCGCGATCGGACGCCGACCAAATCGTATGACGGGGTCGGCGTCGAACGCAAGGACGCGCGTCGGTCGCCAGCGATGGTCGTGCGTCGAAGTATAAACTAGGCTTAAGTCATCAGGAAGAAATGAATGACGGTGAATTGCCCATCGAGAGCCCACAAAGTCCATGAAAACTCTCACATGGAGCAGTGACTTACGGTAAGTAGATACAGGAAAGCTTTTGGAGTTAACATCTCTAGACTATGTGCAGCAGGGCAGCAGAACTGAAGACAGACTCAACTTACACCGATATATCAAAAGGTATGTTCAGTATAAAACATAGCATCATTGCCCAAAATAGGCTGGTATTCTTGCAGATCTACTTCGTTTTTCACTGAGTATTTTGTGCTGAACTTCCGGTCTTGTCTACGCAAAAAAATCAGAACAGTTTAACCCTTTAATTGGCAAAATTTTATGGTCAGAGGAAAAAAATCTAACCTCTTTTCATTTGATGCCTTGTCAGATGAGAAACACAAAAATACCTTGATTTTTGGGGGGTGGGCCAAATTTTGGGAACTGTGAATTGCAGCCATTTGGCTACTTCACCAATTAACGACACGGAGAAAAAATCACCTAAATCAGAATGGAGAAGCTTTTTCTTCCCCAAGACTATTTAACTGTAAGGCTAGAGGAACACCTTGGTCAATATACTAGTTGGTTAAAAAAAGAAAACACTCTTGTAGACTTAGGCTCAACATATATGTCTGCAACACCCAAAAAAATTCATGTCGTTGTTTGGCAATGTAGCCATTCGGCTACCTCAACAAAAAAATAACTGCATTTTTTTCTCTGAGAAAAGTGGAATAATTGTCATAATTCTGATACACATTATTAGTTTCTATGATCATTACTCTAGGAAATCACATCAGCCATCTTTTCTGAAACCTTTGTAGAATATAGAATTTCTCCTCCGAACATGGGTGACAGGCAGCCTGAGGCACACCTTGCACTTTGCCTGGAATGCAAGAGTGGTGGTGTAGTGTCTATACTTGCCACCAGATGGCAGCAGTGGTCAGTAATAGTAACCATATGGCTACTTTGTCAAATAAGTGTTACTTTTTGAAATGTTCACCATGATGAGGAATAGGGGGCTCCACTAGGATTAGTAGCCATATGGCAACAAATCAAATAAAGGGTTAAAATACAGCATCCCAATTAACGCCAAAAATTTTAGCATTCCACTGTTCATTTGTCTTCTGAAGGAAAAATGTTACTGAAGTAGACTTTAGACCAACCTCACTCTCAGTTCTCAATGCAGGACCCTGGGAATGAGGTTGGTTGTTGAACAATTAATGTGACTTATATCAGCGAGATTTTCAAACACTGGACGGATTGACTTTAACATGACATCCTCGGAAAGGTTGAAACAACACCATCAACCTCCCCTACGGATTTGACCTAATTGTATATCTTCAGGGGTTCGTCGCAGAAACTGGAAGTATGACACTTCACTCCTTCTTCTCACTGTCTTTTCATTTCATGACTTCACACAGACCTGTTGCTTTTTCTCTATCCTCAACTACATAAAGCTGCTTTTCCACGAGGCGTTTGCGGGCGCGGAATAGGAGGCGGGTGCGGGTGGAAAAAATCGATCCAATGTAATTCCCCTTAGCTGTTTCATCCGCACCGCTCCCGTCACCGAAGCCGCGTCCGCAAACGTCTCGTGGAAAAGCAGCCTAAGGCAGAGTATCCATAAGCAGTTCCCTTGTGGCATGTTCCCTTGTTCCATGGACCCGAGCCATTGGGAAATACGACTTGGCCTTGTGTCCTATGGGAACGGCCAGTAAGCAAATCAAAGGTTCATTCTCTCTATGATGCATCACAAGGTCACAAGCGAACAGGAAACAAGGAAACACACCACAAGGGAACAGCCTATAAATACATGGCCTCAAGTGTTAAGTGGTTATCCATCACCAATTTTGAGATTCTTAGTACCAGTAGATCCAAACTTTGCCTAATTTGCATATTTCCAGATACTGTAAACCATGAAATTTTCGCGACGCTAAAAGTTGGCGAATTTCTCATTTTTGAAAACTGCGAAGACTAATTTCCATGTTACCTCCATAATTCAATTGAAAATGCATAAGGGTTTGTATTTTCGCGCTGTTTAAGTTCGCATTTTGGCCCATGACCGCGAAAATAAAATGCACGCGAAAATTTCACAGTTTACAGTATCATGCAAATAAGGCCAAGTTTTGACCAAATATCTCAAAAAAATGTACTTCACTACACTCAGTTATACCTTTCTTTCCAATATGTCCCTACCTACACAGTTATTAGCATAAATTAGTCCTATATTACTGTAAACCGTGATTTTCGCGACGCTAAATGTTCGCGATTTTGGTGATCTACGAATTCGCGAAGAATAAATATTCGCGATTGGAACCCTTCAGCTTCAAAAGAATAATAAGAAGAGCAATTTTCGCGCGATTTATGTTCGCGTTTTGACCCTTGAACGCGAAAATCGCGAAAATGAAACGCAAGCAAAAACTTCACGGTTTACAGTATAAGAAATTCTTTACCAATAGCATTTGAGTTTACGAATCGCCCGAGGGAGAGGGCGAATGACAGCAGACACATTTTCCCTACAACAACATCATGAAATGAAAACAGAGTTATCCCTTCCACTGTCAAGCCTATAAATATCGGTGATGAAAATATTTAATTCTTGAATGACACCTGAAATTTTTGTCACAGGTATTTTTTAGAAAGCCTTCATAGCCTATAGATGATTCTCGAATTCGCAGATCTGCGCACTTCAGCCGAAATCTCAACCAGAACCTCAGTCTGAAAACCGGCTGACGCGACGCCATCCATGACTCAGCAATGGTCGACTCTGACGCAACATCATCAAAGTCACTGTTGTGGGGTTCTCTGCGTCACGTCATTCAGTTTCAGACCGAGGTTATGGTTGCGATTTTGGCGAAAGTGCGCAGATCTTTCTCGTTTACGTCAATTTGAGAATTGTCTATTGGCTATCACATCCGCTCAGCAAGCGGCAGGTCCCAGGTTCGAATCCCGGGCCATATGGGATTAATCATCCCTGGCTCTTCAGTCCGTCACATGGGACAGTAAGCCATGGTGCCTTTTACCCTGTGTCTTTGCAAGGGCAAGTAAAAGACCCCATCCAAGTGAAGAACATGAGTAGCTTGAGATGGCCTCTTCCGTACTTACCAGGGCCAATAATGCTATGGCTTCAGCCCTGATAGAAAAGTCTGATAGAAATACAAATCAGAAAACTCTGGGGAAGTGCTTGACGTCTTGACGTGACTGGTGAAAATAAACACAACAAATGAAATAACAACAAAACTGCCGACACTCACCTGTTTGGTTTTCGTTTATGTTTGGTCCGATTGACGACGCCGTCCTCTTCGTCCATCATATTCTCGAGGAGAGACTGGTCGTTGGCATGGATTGGCGCGATACTGATATCACGGACGGCACGGAACTGACCACAGTTGTTTAAATGCTCGTTTTCTAATCGGAAAAAGTTCCATATAAATCGTCTGAAAGTGAATACAGTGAAAAATCTCTTAGTCTTAGTGGACATCTCTGCAAAGAGGACACCTCTCTATTAAGGACACCGAAGTTCAGTCTCAAAAATTGGTCATTTCAATTTATTTTGACCTCTGTAATCAGGACACCTCTCAATTAAAGACATGAACTACCAGTCCTGAAGGTGTCCTAAACAGAGAGGTTCCACTGTACTGTCTGTTAGCCCAGAAGGACCTCTCAATTAACGACACGGTTGGGAGTAGGTTCACAGAGTAAGTTCTACTCTACAGCGGGACATCCCTTGCCGGACCGACACTTCTGCCAGGAGATATGAGACCCATTTTACTTTCTGAATCTACGTACCTCGTCACCTCGAACAACGTCAACACCGTCTTGAGAATTTCTCCATGAACTAACCCTCCCTCACCCACTGACACAGAAAACGTCCACGCAAATCTCAAAATGAAGTCTTCTATAATGGCAAAGTAATAATAACCCTGGAATAACATAGAAACAGTTATAGACTCCCAAACTGACTTTTCCCAAAATTTACAATTGACTACTGGTAACTAGGCTGTGAAATAATGGAGTTTACGGCACAAATTACCGGTCACACTTACCTTATAAGCATATACAACTTCTTCTCGAAGGAATTTGTTCTCCCCGGCATTTTTATCAAATAACCCCCAATCCATTTTTATATCCCACGTATACGTATAACATGAACTAACGAAACATGCGACGATCCACAGGTAGAAGAAGACGTTGTTTTGTACGACACCTTGACCATGTTTACCTGCAAAAGAACAGAAACATATCATAAGGCCTTTTTAAGAATTTTTCGGGAGAAAAGTCATTCAAGTCCCCCTATTTTACATGTAAGTGTTTTTCGGGATTTTTTTCCTGAACAGTGCTGCCGAAAATGACCCGTTTTCCAGCGAAAATTGAACGAGCATGCGGTATGGTTGACCCCTGAGTGGGGGGGGGGGGCGGGATTTCAGGCAGCGTTCGTAATTTTATGCTACGGTGCCTCCTTATAATGAGTGCATCAGAAAACTGTGCCACAATCCGGGGAAGAAATAGACAAGGTAGATCCATACCAGTAAAATATCTGTTCAGCGCTGCAAAAATGACCACGAAGAACGTTGTCGAATATTTCCCAGCATTCACCAGGTGGGGGAATGCCTGTTTCGTATCGCGATAACGTCGAAGGCACTGAGCAAACCGGAACCACGCGGGAAGACACGAGATGATGGGACGGATACCGTAATAGTCTTTGGTACACACAGCTGGTCCTGTAACATAGGAAGAGGTGTTAGAATGTTACGAGCGTCCTGATTGGTCAGAGATGAAATTTAGAACTTGAAAGCACCAATGGGATTAGTTTTTCAAAGAGTCCATCATGTCTGTAGGATACTGAATGATGACATGTAATGCCATAATGGTTGAACTCATGGCCTCCCAGTTACAATTTCAACGTTCTCACCACTGCACCACAATGATTCAACATGACAACTTACTGTCGGGTCCGAGCCAGTCAACTTCAAATGCATAAAAACATACGAGGTATTCAAAGTCGAGGAACACAACACTCAAACTGTTAAGTTGGTCAGCCAGCCAGAAGTCAGCAAATCCGACATAATGGAACGGCGCGGTGAAGACACGGTACTGAAAAAAAAACAATTGTTTTCAGTGAAATTGAGCAAAAATGGTACTTTCAAAACCTGCTGCCGAAAGGAGTCGGATTTTTTCCTGTCGGCCAAGATCTGACGTATGAACTTGATAAAGGACACTCACGAGTAACCGTAGCAACCACCGCCTGGCCTTGTAATGGAGTATTTTAAACGGATTGATGAGATAGAGGATGAGGAAGCCCGTCATCGCCAACGGATGAGCAAATACTGGGATGTGGACGAGGCTGCTAAAGAGATACGCCAGCACGCTCAGGGCCCAGATGACTGAGAAGAAACCTGCTATCTGAAACAGACAAATACTGATGAGTTAGACTCTAGCCACCTTCAACACTAAAACGATCTCCCCCAACAGTTTGTGGTGAATGGTGCAGTTTTTCACATTGGGATAATGCCAAATACGACATTAGTGGCTCTATACACCATTCTCAAATTGAGGTAAACGACAAAGATCTGCGCACTTACACCGAAATCTCAACCACAACCTCGATCTGAACCTGAATGATGTGATGCAGACAACCCCACGACAGTGACTTCAAAGACGTGTCAGAGTCGACCATTGCTGAATCATGGACTGCGTCATATCACCTGGTTTCAGATCGAGGTTGTGGTTGCGATTTCGGCGGAAGTGCGCAGATTTGCGAATTTGAGAATCGTCTATACTAGACAATATTGGGCAAATAAACGTACAGCAGGAGGAAACCAGAGTGCCCAGAGAAAATCTCTGCTGTCAAAAAGAGTAACCCTCCCTATAGAGCTTGTGCAGCGGCTCATTATGACGTCACGTTTGACCGGCGGTCCGCCATGGTGGCGGTCAACGACAAAGTGCGCCACGTGTAGATCGCGTCATGGTTGAAGACGCAACACTCCACTTGCGCTGAGGACAAACTGCACCACGTGGGTCGCCGACGTTATTTGACGTCAGTTTGACCGGCAAGATGGCGGATTTTTTCGTGATGACGTCACCTGCACAAGCTCTATTACAGGAAGAGCGAATCCAACTGGTGATCAAACCCAGAACCTCAGAGGTGACAGACGCTGAGTTTACGTTTTGCCACTCTGACAGCAGCGACAGAAACTGGCAGGTGACATGAACTGCGGACACTCACCTCCAGGAGTTGCTGATGAGAAAGATGGTTCCGTGGGTCGAGCTCAAAGATGAGGACGTGGTTAACACCCGACGATCTCCATCCGTACGTGTTGGCACTGAGTAGGCTGATGAAGTAAATAACACAGAAGAGGCCTCGATACATGATGAGAGCCGGCACCCATGGAATTTTGGGCTTCAGAAGTGGTCCTGAAGGAGAATCATGGTTTATTACAGAAGAGGCCTCGATACATGATGAGAGCTGGCACCCATGGAATTTTGGGCTTCAGAAGTGGTCCTGAAGGAGAATCATGTTTATTACAAGTAATCTGACTGCCAATCGAACCTCAAGTTGTAGAAGGCAGCACCTCCACTCTTAATCGGTGGGGCATGCTCGGTAGGAGCAGTCAGCTACGCTTTGTTGCCAAAAGATGGCAGCAAAGTTCCAGTGGAATAATACAAAAGAAAGGAGTCTGCAAAAGGCATTGAATTGGGCTATAGTGTCCTATTGGTCAATTGACTGACAGCTCCCATTGAAGTGTATAAGGGCTCAGTGTATAAAGGCTTTGCAATGGCATCATCCTGGCGGCCATTCTGGAGGACACAGGGCGCAGAGGTGTGAGCTGACTGTGACATGACTTGCGTGAAGTGTGCCACACCATTGTTTGACGTAATGTCATTGGAACATGCACGGCTCAATTCGCTGCACCTCTGCAGCATGTGTACTCCAGCATGGCGGCTTGTGACATCATATGCGAAGCCTCTGTAAGAGTTTGGCCATTGAATGGTATTAAGCTTCTGACGTCACAGGTCAGAACAGTTAGACCACCATCTTTGTTGGAAAGGTCTATAGTGTGCAGACCTCTCATTTAAAGACAGCAATGGATTTGCCAGTCCCAAACTCTCTACACAAATCTGGTAAACTTACCCGAGATACTTATAGCTACAACCAGAATGATGAACACTCCAAGGAACAGGCCGACACGAAATGTGGTCCATGGGTTTTGCTGGGAAGAAAAAACATTTATCAAACATTCACAAAACATTCCGAAACAACTTGCTTCAACAAGTCTGAAAATACTTCCGATGACCTTGAACTAACTTCTTCCAAAGGGCTCCATAGTGAACTGCCTGGATTTTGTCCCAATCCCATACACAAGTCATGGTGTCATTTCGCCTTTTCCCAATTCACTCTCCATGTTAGGTCAGGGTGGTAGGGGGTTAGGGTTTGCTACAGAGTTTGTATTTGGGGCTGAATTGGGAAAGGGTGAAGTGGATATAAACCCTTCGTCATGTACAAATCGAAACACAGCTTCGAGGCACGATACTCACTTTGATAGGAGTTTCATGAGACAGAACGTAACGACTAATATACGATTCAAATTTAAAATATTTCCGTTTCTTATTATTCTTATTTGTCCTGTGATGCAACTCGATATCTGGTAGCGAACTGCACCAGTCTCCCCGCGAGCTCTCGGATATCGTCCGGGCAAGACGACGTTGGCGTACAGTTGATATTTCTTCCACCTGGGTAACCATGGCGACTGAATTGTGTCACGTTTTTTATCCGAAATCACTAAGAACGAGCACACTTCTTTTGCAGTTAGGAGGCCGCACCGTGTGCACGCACTCACGCAAAATACACACTCATGTATATCTGAACAGGATACTCAATGATTATGACACTGATTAGTAACACCACACCATGCGTAATAATTTAAAGCTGCACTGTACTGAATTCAGAATGTGCTTATATCCTCGATGTTAGTGTAGTGTAAACTGTAGTATGCTCTATCTGAATACATTAGAGCTCTGCCTGTAGTGTTTTCAATGTGTGCTTCAAACTAGGCCTTGATTCTCTGAAGTACATATCAGGTAAGCATTTTGGGGACCTTCACGAGACAATGAAACCCCGACCTGCATTATCCTAACATTTTGAAAATACCGTAAAATTCAATACAGAGGTGCTTTAAGTCCCTTGACATTAGGCTTATACACTTAAGATATCGTCCTATAAAGTCTTCTTTTTTAATCTGTCTAATAGCCGGCAGACTTGATAAGCCATCCACTGTCAATTGATATTACAAGCACAATGGTGATCACATTGGCAATGTTTGCTGATGATCAGTAGCTCAAGAGTGACGTAAGTGTTTTATTCGCCAGTGAAGGACATTTGCTATATAAACAGATAAGAGTGCCTCCACAAAAAAATTCTGTCACACTGAAACAAATGACCAATGTAATATCAGCATTTGACACATGAACTACTGACCCAACTTATTTTTTATTTAAAATGGAAAATCTGAAAAGATTGATGACACTCGAGAACATACAAGGTCGATGCCTGAATTCAATCAGACAAACAGCACTAATCAATGATTATCAGTCACAAGGCCAGGTCAACGCCAAGGAAGGGACATGCGTCGACAGTGCTGCCACCTAGAGGACACCACATTCTCTGCTTGTTACAGGAAAATGATCATTCACACCACATTTAACCCCTTAACTGTGAATTTTTTCAGTTCTAATTTTTTTTTGTGAAAAAAAATTGCCAAATAAAAGTATTCGCACACAAGGTTCAAGACGTAATATAACATCCTATGTACTGTGAAGCGCCATTTCCTTGCAAGACATACTATTACGCCCTACGCAAGCTACGATCCTCGGGTGTTTTCAGGGATTCCCCAGATTTCGTAATGACGAAATATGACGTCCTACCCAGTTAAGAGGTTAAGGAGCATTTGCAGCCTAGCAACAGCACTATCAAGCAAGAAACATGGGATGCCATCAAATTAGATGCCGTTTGACTTGCTACAGACATCAACACGGAAGGGTACGCATGCTGTCTATCAGTTGAAGCCGGGCATTCAACACAATTGAAAAGGAAAACATCAATACAAATTTCTAAACATGCTCTATTGCTTTTGTACGGAGAGTTGAGACAGCTGTCATCCTCCATCAGCAGGGTTTTGGTCTGGCTCCTTCTCATACTCTCGTAAGTATATGGTAAAAACCCCTGCTGGGGAGAATGGACAGGTCTTGGCCTCTCAAACAGCAGGACTCAAAACAGGATAGTATTTACAAAGGGTGACTAAGATTTGATAGCAGCAAGTCTAACTACTCAGAAGAAATCTGCACAGGGAATATTTCTTTAGTGCAACCTCTGCCAACAGGACACCTCTCAATTAAGGACAGAATCTGTCAGGCCCATAGCGTTCTTTATAGAGAGGTGACACTGGATTTAGGAGTTATACACTTGCTTTGCAAAATACCATCGACAAGTTTAATCCAAATAGACTAGAAAATTAATCCTGATCTACGGTAAATCAATATTTTTATGTAACCATGGCAATAATGTAAAAGATAATAAAAACAAACAACAATGAAGGATAAGCCGCTTAAATACATCACAATTCAAAGTAAAATAGACATTGCCAATAAGCAACAATTTAACAAACCTACGACCAAAAATACCTTACCCTCAACTTAAGGATGAGATTAAGAAAGAAAGATGTGTCAACATCTTTGTGTGGAAAAAAGTATGTTGTGAAAATGGGTAAAGAATTTAAGGACTGGACACCAGTCACTCCCCAACTGCAAGACACGAATGAACCAGTACCTACTGGGGATAATCAACAGCACTGACTTCCAATCTACAGCTTAAGTTGCAATATCAAACCTCAGGCAGCACAGGGATTCAAACCCACGTCTCCACATAAGGCAACACCGCCAGCAAACCTCAGGCATGTCAGGATATGGATATTAGCATCTGGAGTCACCAGGGCCAACCACACAGAAAGTCCGATAGTGCTACCAGTGCCTATCAGCAGTTACCGATAGTTATAACACATTTTCCCATCAACTAAACCACCGGGCTAAACCACCGATACGCACCGAAAGCACTACTGAACTTTCTGTGCGGTCGGCCCAGGTCTACACAGGCTGTACAAACTACAATACATCAGGCCTGTACCCAACTTACCTGTTCCGTTAGAGGGGGTACCCGTAATCTTTTCATAGCCTTCTGGCGATTTCCTCCTTCCAACTCATTCGTAAACAATGCCTGAAAGAAATTAAACCAAAATTTGCACAAAAAATTCTAATGGTAAAGGCAGCATTTGTAATCAGTGGGGGCATTGCTAACTGATGTAACAGCTCCATCATGTACTACCAAGTACACTACTGTGTACAGCACAGCAGTTACTTCAATCAAACCCCCCCCCCCCCCACTGATGTTTAGTGGAGATACTGCCTTTCACCATTGGAGATCAGTTCCATCTTGCCACGTTTTGACAACAGAAGCCACATTTTCAAAGTAGGCCTAACATACCTCAACTTTTGTGATAAGCTGATCCACTTCCTTGCTGGTGTAGAACGGGGCAACCTCCACATGATCTTGCCTCCAAACCAAACCTTTGTCAGTCTCAAATAACTGAAACACAAAACAATAGTTTTTTGATACTGAGTTATTATTGGAAGGATCAACTGTCGTACCTAAGGAACAAACAGCCAAGATACTGTTTTAGGATATTAACAGCTCGAAAAATAGCTGCTTCTGTTTCATTGCTATTGGCTGCAAGACTCTTTTGCTATTTCCAGACTACCTTTGGCTACAAGGTTGTCCCTTTGGCTACAAGATTGTACCTTTGGCTACAAGACTGTCCCTTTGGCTACAAGACTGTCCCTTTGGCTACAAGACTGCACCTTTGGCTACAAGATTTACCTTTGGCTACAAGACTGTACCTTTGGCTACAATACAAGACTGAACATTTGGCAACAAGATTGTCCCTTTGGCTACAAGACTGTACCTTTGGCTACAAGACTACCTTTTTGCTATTACAAGACTGTACCTTAGGCTACAAGACTGTACCTTTGGCTACAAGGTTGTCCCTTTGGCTACAAGACTGTACCTTTGGCTACAAAACTGTACCTTTTGCTATTACAAGACTGCACTTTGGCTACAAGATTGTCCCTTTGGCTACAAGACTTACCTTTAGCTACAAGACTGTACCGTTGGCTACAAGATTGTTCCTTTGTCCAAAGTTTGCCATTTGGCTACACAATGCGAAAGAAAGAAAATCAACAATACCTTATCATGTTTTTTCAAAATTTTCCTAAACCCTGTGAAGTTCAACGTCTGGTAATTCTGCAGCAGGATCAAACTCAAGTAAAATTCACTGAACGCGAGCTTCAAATCATGCATTTTCCTCGTCGTCAGGAGAGCCTGTTTCTCTTCTGGCGTCCCGGTGGCGATGGATGAGAACATTACACTGCCTTTCCGCTTGCGGAAGCTGGTGGGGATTTTCGAATGACGGTGGCGTTTGGCAAGTTCTAAGTGGGCCGTCAATTCTGCTTTGAGCGTGGCATATTTCCTTGTGGCCTCAGCTAATTTTTCTGCAACCAAAGATGGTTCAACTCCTAATTTCATCAATTCTGAAGTGGTCAGTCTGATTCCTAGTCAAAACAATTCTTAACGTGACAGAGAGGGAGAAAGCCACTTTGGAGAAGATGGGAGATTTCTGTTCGGTTCATTCATTTCCTTTAGTTTACATGTTCAACACCGGGGGTCAATACGGCAGCACCTTCTGGCTATTGTTGGACTTTTATCTTAAAATTCAGAAAAGGTCAAAAGAAGTCACAACTGCAGACATGTCTTACGTATGTTAGTATGAGTCACGTCTTTTGTTTACATAAGGAAATCCTGCCAACTTTCATGACTTGATTTCATGACTAAAACTTTGTTGGACTTCTTACAGTTTCATTTTCACCCCAGTGGTCGCAAAATTTCAACCATAAACGCAAAAATTTCAGGATCATGAAGATTTCAAACAAAGTACGGGAGAAGACAGACACCTGCCATGCCGGCAGTGGACCCAAATCCTTTCATAAAGCTCACATTCTCACTCCTTCATTCTTCAAACTTACCAGAAAAGAAAGTGTTTATTTTTGCGAGTTCCTTTTCGGAGAAGTGAAGAAATGACTCGTGGAACCGAGCATAATACCGGACGACTGTAGAGGTGTCCACCTCTGAAAAAGATTGAAAGAGACCTGTGTGAAGAGAGGAATAGGGCTAACTTGTCAAGGTCGCTTGACTTGGGGTCAAGGTCATTTGACTTGGGGTCAAGGACATTTTGACTTGTGGTACATATGTACCAAGTTTGGTGTCAATAACAACAATTGTAACAAAATGTAGCTCGTGAATTTTCAAAAATAGACCACCAGTATTGGGTAAACTTGTAAACAATGATTACTTCACAAGGTGGGCAAAAAAGTTGCGCATGTGCGTAGTGTTATCTCTAGCTCTACACACCAGTAATGTCAAAATAAATCCAGTTTTGACAGCATGGAAATGTTCCACTTTATCACTTCTACGGTTCTTACAACTCTGCTCTACTCAAAACACAGAGAGGTTATCAATAATGTTGTAAACATTGCAACAATGTAGCGGCATGACAAGGGTATTTTTGAAAAGCCCATAAGTCATGGGTTTTGCTGTTATGGCTGGTATGCGAGGCCTGGGTGTCAAAAAATTCACTCAGTAACCTGCCCATCGCGCTGTGGGAACATTTACAGAATACTAGCAACAATCTCACTGCAACTGTTACATGTACAAATGTACAGTGAGATTTTTGCCATGTTCTCCAAGTTCACAAGCTGTGGAAACACTGGAGAAAGATCTCACTGTTACAGTGAGATCTTTGCTCATGTTCTCCAAATGTTCAGAACCTGCCCATCAAGCTGTGGGAAAATCAGAGAACACTAGCAAAGATCTCGCTGTAACTGTTACAGTGAGATCTTTGCTAGTGTTCTCCAAATGTTCTTGATGTTCACAAGAAGTGTTTCCACCAGAGGGTACTAAGGGTGCTATGCTAGTACCCTCAAAGTCAAAGGAACAGAAAAGGACCATTTTCTTTAATTTCATAGGGTTTTTGCTGATTTTGAAGAAATCAGTACCCTCGAAAAAATTTCTGGAAGAGACCCTGCCAAGAACATGAAGAACATCACATCACAAACACGGGGATTTCAGTCATCCAGCAGGCGATGTGCTTTTATCACCGTATGTAGAACGGGCAAATTATGATAAGGACCAGGAAGTATATTGGCCAGTTTTCTTAGTAATATCACAAATTACCATACTTGTACTTTAATAGGGTTGTGTGTTAACTCTGCAATTATCTTGGCCAATCCCATGAATCCCATGACTACAATATTGAACCTGTGCCAGTGTTTTCTTCAACAATGATCCAAATGAATATTCCACAAGATTTAAATTGAGCAACTCTATATGTAACAGGGGGTCTGTAGGATTTGGTAGGTTTATTAATTTCAATAAAATCACCAATTAGTGAAAGGTTTAAGAACCAGAGATATATACCGGCACATACCAGGGTAATTATGGTAGGCTTGTTACTCATCAGACATTGTGATTAAATCAGACCAATTTGGACAAGAGTCACTGGGTCAATTACTTTAGGTGACCTAAATGCAAACTGTAGCATTAGAAGAGAAGCTAAATTTCCATTCTATTTATTCAGTGACTGTGTGGAAATTGGAGCATCTCATCAAGCCACACTTATTTTTAGAAACATATGATGATTCAACTACACTGACATGACTGACATCAACTGATTTGAAACCTATTATTTGTGCAAAATGTAGCATAAAGTGCATCTGACTAGGTCAGTTTGTTAACAATTAGTAATTACATGTCCTTGATGAAGGGTAATTACCTTCGGGTGAGGGTGCCTCTTCCTGCCCCCTGTAAAGTATCTCCTTCATGGCCTGAAAGGAAAATTCATTTGATCACGTTCACTGCATATGCACTAACCAACCTTCCATTATATTGTCTGGCAATGACATACATTGTAATTAGTAAACTGGCATTACATTGGCCTTGTCAAGAAATTAGAATAAAGGAACAATCTAACATACATAGATCGACCTACTAATGCTATGGATTCAACTTCCAAGGAAATGTAGGCTAGGCCTACTGTTCCTACGACCTACATGTAGAATAGAACAGAGTAGTGCATGAGTAGAAAGAAGAACTGAAATTTGTGCATGCGCATTGTCAGTCAGTGCTTTTGATATGAGTTGAGTGTAGGCCTACTGTCATCTGTAGGCCTACCCTAGCTCTACTAACTAAACGTACTCAAGCCTAGTATAGGCTAGGTCTAATATGCCACCCTGACACTTGCACGATTTTCGGTCCCGCAATGGCGCGCACTTCAGCGTGCCAATGATGTCTTCGGGAACGAGCGTGAGGAGTGTGTGAAGGGTGCGGGGTGCGGGGTGAAGTCGTAGGGGCGATGCATGAGGAGAGCAGAAACTATGTGTGTCATGCGTCACATTGCGGGACAATGCGGTACCATAGACATCAACAATGCACGAACAATACTTAACCTATGCGTAAACAAGTCGCTGAGCATTGCGTAACTTATGCGAATGACGAATGAGTTTAGAATCCCCGATCAGTGACAGCGCCCAAAAAAGGTCACCGATTGACGGAATAAGCCGCTTTGTACAATAGGATTTGCATTGTGTGCAATGGAGTAACGTCACTTCCGATTGGGGCTTCTAAACTTTTGCCGACTTGGCAAGTAGGCCTAATGAAATGACATGGATGAACATGATGTGTGAATGAATGAAGTGTCAAAAGTAAGTAGGCCTAGGCCTAGGCCTAGGAGTGAAAAGTAAGAACTGGTTTTGACAGCGGGTTACTAACCTCATATTTTATGTACTGCGTCCGCCATTCCGGCGTGATATGCGCGGAAAGGTGTTCTGCGAACTTCATCCTTTCCTCCTATGTATCTATCTTCTTAATTTCGCGCATGAATCAATAGGAAAACATTGAATAAAGGTTCACACAGAACCACAACAAATCGTGGATGAAGTAGCAGCCATTTTGATTACTGCGAGTCACATGATTTCAATACCGCCAGCTCGTGCTGCCCTCTGTGTATTTTATAGAGAACGAGAACGTCAAGCTAGAAGGAAAAGTGCATTTGATTGAATTTACAACCATCAATGCCCCTAAATTTTATCAGAACTATAATGTACTGCAATAACACGTATTTTGAGCAGTTGCAGAGTGTTGATGAAAGTCGATGAATTTTGTACGAATGGCCTATTTTTGCCTATCTGTAAATCAACTGCTAACTCACGGCGTAACCTGACCTTTTGCCCCCAATTTGCATACCATAATGGTAAATCATGGATTCCTTCCTATCGTTTGCGAATGATTATTTCATACATTTGTGAAGATTTACCGTAGATATTCCGACTAACTTCGGCTATTTCCGTAACCATCTATTTCGAGAACTTTGACCACGTGCTTATAAACACGTGGTCAGAGTTCTCAAAATAGATGGTTTATACGGAAATAGCCGAAAATTTCAGTTTCATCATTTGACACTAGGTGGCAGCAGCAATCAATACTACAGTGTGTTCCCAAAAATATGACTCCACATTATTTTCTCTGACATAGGGTAGCTAGGCTATTGTTAGCCCGTTCTTTATGCATCCTCAAATTCCGCAACGAAAAATATCACACCAGTACAAATAAATCTAGTTCAGGAGGTAAAAAGTATTATTTCAGGAGTGCAAGCACCCACTTACGGGGCATTAGGCCTATAGCCCGGATTATAGCTAGGGCCTACTCATCAAACAATATTGGGCGATTTTAACGATATGTAGGAGGAAACCGGAGCCCCCGGAGGAAACCTACGATGTCGAGGAGAGATTGCTCTCTCTACCAAATAAAGCCACTTGCACGACCGGGGATCGAACCGCGACTTCAGTGGTGGCAGGCGCCGATGTTTCCACTGCGCCACCCCGACACCAATAGGAGGTACTTCTTTGGGAATCTGTGGCTGGAGCCACCTTGGCAGTGAAGGGTTAACATTAAAGAAGACAAAAGCTATTTATGAAAGAACAAACAATATTTTTATATATTTCTGATATATATGTACAACACAATATACAGCTTGTGACATGACACATGAATAAGCACAATCAAAATGGCCGTTTACATGATTCAATAATGTGATTTGACAACAAAGATCCAAATGGTGTAGATGACATCTTTTCAAGACGAGCTACATGTACCAAGGATACACAGTGAACTATAGACAGTTCAGCTTTAAACTTCCAAGAAAAACCTCAGTGTTTTGTAGACTTTCTTTGGTGCTGGAAGTTTTCAAAAAGACCAAGTCTAAATAGCAGAACCGTGACCTTTATGAAGAACAGCCCAAATTTTGCCGAAACTTTGTGAAGAACAGCTCAAGTTTGCAGAATCTTTATGAAGAACAGCTCAAGTTTGCAGAACCTTTATGAAGAACAGTTCAACTTTAAGTTATATCTAAGAACCACATGGTTTTTAGTACAACTTGTTTTTTCCAGTCTTTGAAAGTTTAGGCAACAAACGGCTGTGTTTAGAATGACTTGCGCCCTTTTTTGAAAAGTAAATTTGGCCTAGAGTTCTCCAAATAGTGAAAGTGCAAGGAAAGGATATGAACTGAAGGCTTGAAATCAGTCAATACAACATATATGTTGGTGCTATTTTACAGTACTCATGAACAGCAAAATTCAACAGAAATATAATCCATATATATTTACACTGAGCACCAACAACATAAGTGGAAATTTAGAAATAAAGAGACAATTTCCCTCGTACAGTGGAACCTCTCTATTAAGGACACCTTCAGGACAGGCAGATATAGAGATATCCTGATTAAAAAGGTCAAAATGAAGAGAAACACTGAAATTTGGGGCTGAAGTTTGGTGTCCTTAATAGAGAGGTGTCCTCCTAGCAGAGATATCCATTAAGAGACACAACACTGTACTTAGCAAAAGAAAGTATTCACTTGGGATCCATGCATAGACTGATAAGGGAAGATGATTATTGAGGACACCTGGAGCCAACCCCTGTACTACTTAGGCACCATGAAAATGTTACACGATCCTGCTGTGCGTAAAGTGAAATGGAAACTCTGAAAAATATCAACTTAATAATGCTTCCAAGAACAAAAGTCAACCATTAAAATCCTGTTCAAGAACTTTTCAAAGATTTTTAGGAAGGTGTTTTTTCCCTTGAAATGGAAAAGGTTGACTCTGATTGTACCGGTAATACGCATCTCCTGGATGACATACTGTAAATCAAAACATATCCCGCTGCTCATCCACGTGCAAGTTTCCCCACGAAAGTTGGATCTCTATGGGCAACTTGCCCATAGAAAGCTATGGGCTGTCATTGTTTCACAAGTCAAGATGTTAGCCGTAAGGAAACCAACAATGGTCAGGAGCGGATCCAGGATTTCGGAAACTGTGCTAGAAACATTGAAATCTGCGGTGTGAATTTCAATGATTTGCTCCAAATTTCAAAATTTCACGGTCGATTTTACAGATTTCTTGGCCGAAAGGTGGGGGCGTGCACCGGTGGGACCCCTTGGATCTGCGCCTGATGGTGAACTGCCCACTGAGGCCAAATCAGACAGGAAAACCCTCACATGGAGGAGAGCAGATTTAGACCAATTCCTCTTCAACCAGTATTCAGAACGGAAAAATCCTACTGGTCAGCAAGGAAGAGGAAATTGGTCCTTTGGGATATTTCTTGATCGCTGGATTAGAATATAGGATTCAATCACATCACATATTTCTATCTGAAGACATTGGAAAGGAAAGATATTGATGAAAAAAACTAAGTTATAATCATCCCTTGGAAGTTGCGATGGAGCTGCAGAATATTCCAACTCATTAAAAAAATCAAACTCCAATAGAGGCCAGCAAATGTGACGGGTTTATGAAAACCCGGTCAAAGTCACTGGGGAGTGATATAGGCCTTGATCATACCTGGCCTTTGTTGCACAATGAATATTAAAGGCTTTATTTGCCACTAACAGACCATCGTTTTTTCATTGTGATGGCACTCCCTAACCTATTTATCCTTTGGTGTTCAGTGACTTTGGCCGGGTTTCACCACGCTGGGTCACAGATAACCTCTTTTCGGTTGAGTTATAGAAGTATCGATTGCCCCACCTTTAAGCCTGCAGCACACGAGGCAATTTTATTGCTCATTGAAAAGAAATGAGCAATAAAATTGCCACGTGTGCTGCGGGATACGCATGGGTCCACGCAAGCACTGACACAGGATGGGTTAAATTGGAAGTGACGTGCAGAGCTGCAGTCTTCCATTTTTAGTAATGATCTGGCAAAACAAACAAATACAGCATCACAGCTCCTCATGAAGCAAAAATGCCAACCGGAGCCAAATTTGAAAAAATTTCTCAAGCACACGCAACATTTCAACAATGGCAGTGAAGCAGACGACACAGAAAATAAACAGCCACGATATACCGCTGAATAATTTTTGGAGCCTGAGTGATTTCTTGTGGAAGCGACACCTAGCTTGTATCTACAATCACGAAAAGAAAAACCGGATGCTACCTCTAGAAGTGGGAAGGCGGGAAAACAAGAAGCCCGTTGCCATAAGGGAGTGTTCATACTCAATGGGTAACTCTTTCACTGCAAGGCCAATTTCGCCAACAGTAAAAATATGTTAAAATTCTTAAACAGCACCCAAAACCCATCACATAGGTATTCATTGGAAAGCTCTCAGTGAGCACTTTCCAATGAATACCTATGTGATGGGGTTTCTGAATCATCTCAGGATTTGGCAGGTGCAGAAATTTTTACAAAATTGCCGCTGACAGTGAAAGAGTTAAACACAATTGTAGGTTGAACAGTATTTGAGAATCGGGAAGTTAAAATTCTCAATTTGGACCATACTGTGTTTAAATGGAAAATAGAGCTGAAATGGAATGTATGAAAGTTTTTCCAAACTATTTTTGTTCAGAAAGACAAAGATATAAGAAATACCGGTACAAGGAGCCAGAATGATAACAAATGGAAAGTTATAATAGTGTGTTTTGAAAACACTACGAAATCATCACCCCATATCACGGAAATAACATTATCTTAATTCTTATATTTTGTGGTTTGACTTCATACAGAGTGCACCAAATTCATCACACATAACATTATGTTAAGTTTTCGACAACATCTAATAGCACAATGGTCAAATCCTTGTACACCAACTTCCCTGCAAACCAGACAAAACCTACAATGACGAGATTGAACCCACAACCACATTGATGGCAGGCACTGCCCCACCCTGACAATCCAGGCAGTTACCAAGTTCGTTTGGCAGTGATCCACCCTGAACCCTTTAGGCTGCAGTCACATGCTACATGGAAACGCCGGTTAACAATGGCTTCACAAAGGGCTAGCGACCGTGAAGCCATTGTTAACTGGCGTATCCGTGTAGCTCTATGTGATTGCCACCTAACGGACCAACACAGGGTGACATGAGATCAAAAGAGCTTGATTATCATATAAATAATGAAATAATCATGACTGCTGGAATCCTCTACACTTCAACAGCCGTTCACAATTTCCTACTATGTACAGTCAGTATCTAACTAATAATCACATCAAGCACTCTTTTGTGACGAGCTCGCAACGACAGCAGTGCTCTTTTCAGATGCTTTAGCGGCAATGGCTCGCTTCGCAGCAAGGTGATACTTCTTCTCGATAAACATCTTCTGGTGACTAAGCTGCGGGAACAGGTCTGAAAGAAAAAAGGTTTTAAAATTAGTAGCAGTCGACTCGATTGCCGTACCTACTGAGTTCGAATCACATTAATTAATGTCAAGATTCTGGCAATGGATAAAACATTCTCATTCCTGGAGCCCTCGTAGCTGAGTACTGGTAGTTATCATGTACGCTCAGCAAGCGGCAGGTCCTGGGTTCACATCAATCCCACGCCATATGGGATTTCATTCCCGGCTCTTCACTTCATCGCCTGGGAGAGTAAGCCGTGGTGCCTTGTACCTTGTTTCTTTGCAAGGGCAGGTAAAAGACTCCATCCAAGTGAGGAACATGAGCAGCTTGAGATGGCCTCTTCCGTACTTACCAGAGCCAATAATGCTATTGTTTTGGCCCTGATGGAAAAATCTAATACAAATTTGCATTCCTCGTAAACTTGCGATCGATTTTGAAGAAAAAAACTCACGTGATTTATTGCTGAGAGCATTTGTGGCTGCGTTCATCTCTGCCTGCTGTATACTGTGACTAGATCCCGTGGCGAGCCTTGTCCCACGGAAATATACAGCCACGGTGAAACGTCGGGTGTTGGTAGGCCCGGTAGTCTCAAGCACCCTACAGGAAGAAAAGACATCATTGAGCACAATTAGATGAGATGAAAATATTACAGATTAGAACCTCCCTTAGTGGACCCTCTGCCAGGAGGACACCTCTCTATTCAGGACACCAATGTTCAGTCCCAAATTGGCCATTTCTATTCATTTTGACCTCTGTAATCAGGACACCTCTCAGTTAACGACAGCATCTGTCAATCTCAAAGGTATCCTAGAGAGGTTCCACTGCAATACAGGCAATCTTTGAAGTTCAATATTCCTTGCAGGGCTACCATTCAATACACAACCGTTCCAAACTTTCCATTTCAAAGTAAAGTTGAAGAAATTACATACTTGTATATGGGAATATCTGGCTCTCCTCCATCCAAGTCTCGCAGGGTCAGGCAGCACTGCTGGAGCTGAGATTTCGGGTCGTTCCATTCTTGGTTCATGATGAACACCTAAGAAACAGACACGAGTATTAACACCAAATACAGAGGAACCGCCCATAGTGAACATCTTAAAGGCACGATGGAAGCAAAGAATGAGATGAATTCTAGACCAGGTGAGATGCACCTTTAATTCTCGAAACAGACTAAACCTTTAGAATGAATCCATAAAGTGAGGTATACCTTTAATCTTGGGAAGAAACAAACTTGAGCAAACACACGGCAGAACTCGAGCCCCTTGTCCACGTATAAAGCACCAATAAACGCCTCTAAAAGATCAGCTTTTTCTTTCATTTTCATCTCTTTGATTTTGGACTCGTCTAAACTGGAGACGAATTCTGTCATCCCGAGATCGTCGCACACGACAGATTGGGTTCGGTTGTTGACGAGAGAACTTCTGAGAAGCTGCAGGATGGAGAAAAGCAAGTAAATATCAAGAAATTTCAGGCGTCGAAACGTCACACTAACTGCTTGTTGCCATTTGACTTCAGGTCCGTAAATGAGTCGCTAGTTGTGACCCGATCCAACAAAAGTAGGCGCAAGTCGAAAATAAGGAAAGGGTTAACAGCCTTACAACACAATAGCTGAATGTACGTCTCGGCGGGTTGACAATAGTAGTGGAGAGCAGTGATAATCGTTGAGTAAACTGATGACTGGTGATGATCACCTACGACTTGCGCCTACTTTTGTTAGATCAGGTCACAGTTATAAGGTGATTTCAATACTTACAGATAAATGCCCCTCATGATGCTCAGGGAAATGTTTGAATAGATACTCAGAGGCAACAAGCTGAAGGACAGTGTCGCCGAGAAACTCAAGTCTCTGGTTATGACCCCTGGAAAGAACGAATCCAGATATAGAGGCACAGGCAGGTCAACATTGCAGTCATGAATCTGTAGGGTTGTCGGGGTGGAGAATTTGAAACAATGCCACCAGTGAGGTCGGGGGGACTGTCCCCGGGCGAGTCAGTGAATTTAATGTGGTAGGGAGGGTGATCTCTCTTCAACATCATAGGTTTTCTCTAGGGGCTCTGGTTTCCTCCTACATTACGTTTGGTGAGTGTAATAAAGGCCTGAGTTGGTGCTTCCACTCTTGACACAATATACAACTCCAACATATGGTCGGGCCATACTTTAATCAAACAACTTGTATACATGTACTTACAACGTAAGGTTGTTGAACCCGAGATTCCTAGGCGTGAAGGCCCGAGCCAGGAGACGAATATTCGTGAACTCAATTCCAGTCACGTCCTCAAACCGGAGAAGATTTCTGAGGACGGCGCTGGACTTGATCCAATGGCGATCACCAGAGGGCTCTTCCTGCTGTAGTGGATGCTGCGGCAGGTCGGCCCAGACTCCGTGCAGATCCTTGTCGTCAAACAACGTGGAAGCGAAGATTCTGTCAGCGAGGTTAATGTCTCCATCCAAGAAGAGAGCACCTAGAAAATAAAGGCTCTCAAATGTGATTTCTGTCCAATCCTGATGAAAAATTGTTGGCTGCTCAAAAGAAGGTGGGTCCAGACCCTATGGAACCGCCCTGCATACTCCTCCACCATTCAGTGTAATCGAATTACAGTACTACAAGGGAGGCATAAAACTGAACAATTTGATATCCTTAATGAAGTCTTATATTATACACTTACCCATTAAGGCCTCGAGGCAGTTGGCCATGGCATGTCTGAGATCAGAATCATGGCAGAGGTCAGGGCCATGGGCATACAACATGTACTCTTGTAAGTGAAGGGTCTGGAAGAGGTACATGAGTTTACAACAGGTGAATGAATAATCAAAGGTGATACTCAACTTTCGAGTCATACTAAAGTGACATTCCAGTGGAACCTCCCTTAAGCCTAGGTCACAAATCCACCGGGCCCCATACGATTTTCCCCACCCAGCGGCTTGCTGTGGATTTTAGAGACAGTACGCATCCATTACGATTTTCATTCTCATTTTCATATTCATGTTCATTTTCATTTCTACGGTTTTTATTCCCCGGGGCTCAGGGGCAATCTGTCTGTTTTTACTCGTCGTACGGGCCCCGGAGTGGATATGTGACGGGGCTTTAGCAGAGGCAGATCAAGGGTTTTGGATGAACAAGCTGCAACGACAACTGAATATTCACAACTATAAATTTATCACAATTATAAATCTAAGGCATTATAAAGAGGTGGTCCCCACTCAAAAAACACTCAAAGAACTAGCTTACCCTTGCTAAGACAGCCAGATGTTGATTCTGGACTAGAGCTGCCCTGAACGTGGCCAAGCCTCCTTCATCCAAGTCAGGGAACATGAAGAAGAGATGAATACTGAAAGAGAAATGAGATAAATCATTAAATGAACTGTCAGCACGGCACAGTGGAAATACCAGCGCTCGTCACCTCTGAGGTTCTGGGTTCAATCCCTGGCTGGGTCCATTCTTCATCATCCTCCCACAGCAGGGCTTTGGTCTCGTTCCTCTTCATACACTCGCACACAAAGTTTGTGTGAGTGGATGAAGAGGAGTGAGGTAAAAACCCCTGCTGTGGGAGGATGATTCTTCATGTGACAGAGTGGACAACTAACTCTCTTTGTCAGCGAAGGTTTTCTCCGGGTACTCCAGTTTCCTCCTGCTATATATTAATTGTCTACAGAGCTAATGATGTCATAATTGGCACTCAGCTCTCAATTCAATATCTCCATATTCCATGAAATTTCAAACTTTTTTACAAATACATGTAGGGGTACATGTAGCTTGACTTGCCTTGATACAAATTCCACCACCGCATCCCCAAGAAATTCCAACCTCTCGTAATGGTGGATCTCAGAATCCGTCTCGTGTTTGTGACCCATCCGAGACATGATGTTGATCAGAGTGTTGATACCTGAAATAATATCTTACCATTAGCCCCCAACCTTCAGATTTTAGGTCATCACCAATTGGATGACCAAGAAGGAATCATATGGAAACACAAATCAGAGGAATCGAAGAAATTTGTGCAAAGACAGACGTATTATACTGACCTCTTTTTCTGGAATGTACGTGATGGATTTTGCGATCGCCGAACTCTGGCTGTCGTATTCCACAGTTCGATAAGGAATTCCGGGCATGGTCCGGGTTCGTACCATAGTTGACACGATAGGAGGGGTGGGTCAGTGCCCTCTGCAAAAGAAAAAGTAACGATGACCAACTAAGATAGAACAACGTAATTTCAGAGTAGCTGATTTACCATCCACTCTCAGAGTGGTGAGCTTTAGCCTGTAAGAGTCAGGCGCGTGTCCAGACGGGGCCAGGGCCCAGACCCCCCTACCCATATCACTTCAAGTGAGCATAAATGACAGGGAGCGGCATGTAGCACTGTTCGGGTAGATTTAGTACCGCACCCACTGTCGTTCTAAGTAAAGCCCATCAGGTTCAAGACTGAAATGCTGGGAAGTGCCATCTTTAGTGTGCAGATTTTACAAAATTTTCTGTGCGAGGGGAGACACCCCCTAATGCTCCCCCACGGGCTTCGCCCTTGACGATCGGGCTATGCCTGATCCCCTGGACCGCCCTCTGCTCGAAATCCTGGACACATGCCTGAGAGTGGCAGAGTGGAATCATCGGTACTGTCTCATCTCTCCTATGTATCCTGTAAATACACACCTGAAGGAGATTCCTGTCCTTGAAGTTATAATCAATCTGTCTCTCCAGGACATCGAGGGACCTGTGGAATCGGAGATGCGAGATGAGAACCGGGAGGAGCAGCGCGTGCTGACACATGTCCGACCTGATCCCTGTCTTGATGAAGCCCTCTCCGCTGATCTCAACCGTCACTTCTCGCTTCATGCAACTGGAATGGAAAAGATCCAAATTCACCATCTGTCATGACAGACCCATGTCAAACCCCAAGAAGTGTACATCCCTGGTCCAATGAACAGTGCATGCAACACATCTACTGCAAGTAGGCCTACACAGTATATGGTCTTTCCCAAAACATCAGACCACATATTTCACTAGGTTTTTCAATCAGGGTTACCATAGCAACCACAGTATTCCATACTCATCTTGTTACCATAGCAACCACAATATTCCATACTCATCTTGTAACCATAGTAACCACTATAATCCTCACCTCTTCATCCTTATTTCCTGTAGCTGATCTTCCTTGTCGTTGAGTTTCATTTTGTCCTCAGCAGTCACCTTGGGTTTGTTGGCAAGCAGATGCTTATATTTAGCATACTGCTTCCAAAGTTTCTGATAGCTGAAATGGAGGTTAAATCATATACGCAGGGTGTTTGAGAATTAGATGCGTGTAACTTCACTAAATGCACACATTTCCACCATGCATTTGACGAAGTTACAGGTGTCTAAGTCTTAAACACCCTTTATGAATTTGGCCTGTATTGTCCAACATGTCAAGTATAATTATGTGAGGAACATCCTGAACCCAGGGTCTTCACAACAGCTCCCCTCCTCGCACTTATTTCTGAGGGAGGGGTAAGACCGTAAATGACTTCAGATTCTCAGGATGCGTGCGAAATAGACCTCGAATATTCTTGACAATGGAACTCACTTGGGGTCACCAGCATAACTGAGCTGTGCTGGCTTAATTCCAAAATGAACGATGACTGGATATTCGCCAGCGTGACGGTCAAATTGATCCACACGAATGGAGCTGGGTTTCTGTAAGATTAAGAATGAAAAGGTAAACAATAACAAAGTGCCTGACAAAGGTATCGTCTGCTCAGGTTTGTGACTTATTTACAGTGTAATCTCTCTGATAAGAGCAACTTTGGGAGTGACAAATACTGTCCTTAATCAAGCAGTTTGCCATGGTTACAGAGATATCTGCTGAAGAAAGTTCGAATCCACACTCAAAGAGTCGATGGGCTGTCCGAGTGGCATGTTGGAAACATCCAGCGGCTGTCACTTCTGAGGTTCATTTCCCAGTCAGACCTGGTACTGATGTGATAGAGAGGGCAACCCTCTTCAGCAACGTAGATTTCCTCCTGGGGCTCCAGTTTCCTCCTACATTTGACACAAATTACATCTCTCGACCCAACATTTTTAGAGTGAAGTGAAGAATGAAACAAACAGCCTACCATTCCTGGATAATTGACAATCATCCCTCTCAGACTGTCGACCACGTCCTGCCATTCATGTGGTTCATACTTCTGTATTTTCTCCAGGTCAGTGGGCTCAACAAGTAACTTGGAACTCTTGATCAGAAAACTCAGGATTTCATTCATGGAGAGGATTTCACGGCCATTTTCTGGAAAATAAAAGCATAAAACCTTTTGGCTGAACTGAGATCAAAATGTACCCTTGTAGAGATCAAGAAGTCAACTTCCAGGACTTAGCAAATTTTCGACCCCAACCGGGGTCTTCTTCAGGCTGGCACTTTTCCACACTAGATTTCAGAAAAGACAGTCTTTTCTGAAATCTAGTGTGGAAAAGTGCCAGCCTGAAGAAGACCCCGGTTGAGGTCGAAAATTTGCTAAGTCCTGGAAGTTGACTTCTTGATATTTACCACTTTGTGTGTCAATTTTTGTGCTTTCTTCTTTGGTACCCTTGTAGAACACTCTCAGGGACTAGAACAGAACCTCCCTATTAAGGACACCTTTGGGACCTCGAGCTGCTGTTGTTTTGGAAGTTACGTGTCCTGATACAGAGGTCCAAAGAAAAATGGCCAATTCAGGACTGAATGTGGGTGTCCTCCAAGAAAAGGTGTCCTCCATGCAATGGTGTCCACTGAGGAAGTTTCCACTGTATATTACAAACATTTGCAACCTCTCACTGATTCACAGCTGCTGATCATTCAACAATCACTCACCCATCTTCGATAATTGAAGGCCGATCTGCTCACCACTGCGTTACATCGCACATCACCCTTCGAGAAATTGACCGGTCCGCGGCAAATCCGCTGCCTCTCGAAGAGGAGGCCAATCAGAACCGGTGTTGTAAAATTTGAATCGTGTACAAATAGTGGTAACCGAAGACCCGATATAAAGTGCAATATGATTGGTCGACCGGTAAAGTTGGCATCGTGCCAAGATATGCCGCGGACCGGTCTATTTCTCAAAGGGTGATGTGCGATGTAACGCAGTGGTCAGCAGATCGTCCTTCGATTATCGAAGATGTCACTCACCTGGCAAAGACCTGACAAACCTCGGCATCAAATGAAATCGTTTACACCCTCCGTCAGCGTTATCACGACCGTACCAATCAAGATCCAACAGCTCTAGTACTTCAGTAAACAGGTAGTCAACGAACAGATCCAAACTACGGATGGTGAAATTCTGAAACAAGACAATAGCATGACCATGAGAGGCTTCCTGTCAAACAGACCCCTTTCTGTCAGAGGTCAGGAAGAATGGGTCTGACTGGAGATCCCTGCACCACTCGGGGAGACCATTCACACCATTTTTGAAGCTGAAGCTTGAGACAGATCTAGGAGATTCTCCTTAGACTACTATTTGCAGGGGCGGATCCACGATTTTGGAAAAGAGGAGTGCCCTGTGCTAGAAACATTGAAATTAGCAGTGAATTTCAATGATTTGCCCCAAATTTCAGAATTTCACGGTTGATTTTACACATTTGTTGGCTGAAAGGGGGCCTGCGCCGGGTGCGCCCCTTGGATCCGCACCTGACTTGATTGGTCTAATCAAGTCACACTCACCACAGGCATGGGTTCCTCGAAGAAATGAATCGTGTATTCTATGTTGAAACGAATCACTTTACACAAAGGAATCTGAAACAAGACGAAGGACTGAAATGTTGAAAAGTAACATCACACAGTCATTTTGAGTGCCTCATTACTGGTCCCAGACCAAACAAAGTCTTTTCCAGACGCATGAAAGGAGGACCAACATGTTCGGTTGGTTAGATGCCAATAGGAGCAGTCAGCCGCGCTTATTGCTAACAGATGGCAGCACAGTCTTAGCGGACCAAATGTACAGGAAATCTATTATGATCGCTGCTCGATCGATAATGACTGGGTCCGCTAGATGCATTGAATTGGGCCCTAGTGACACCTAGTGGTCAACTCGCTGACAGCTCCTATTGATATGGCATCAGTAAGACGCATAAATATTGAAAACTGTCATTTTTTTACCCGGTAACTGTACATTTTTTACTTACATTTTCAAGTTTATAATGTGAGAACATGGAAAACCCATCAAAGATATATTCATGATCATCATGTTCTATCACTGTGGGGTTCTTCGTCTGCAATGAGAATCATACATTTGACAAAAAAAGATCGACCGGTATTTGTCAGGATCAGAAAATGCACCTTGGACTGATGGTTGAGCAGGGGCATCTTTGAACCAATTTAGAAGAAACGCATCGTGTTTTCAGCTATTTTTGAATTTGACTACGCATCAAGCCCAGGATTTATGTATTATTATTAAACATACATTTTATTTCATCTAAGAAACTCATATACAATAGATTTAACTGGGGATTCTCAAGAAGGCTCATGGCCTATTGTTAGAGTCTCCCTATGCAAAAGTACATTGAAATAAATGAAATATGAATTTTGTAATTATACGAAATATGAATATGAAATATGTAATTATATGAATACGCCGTGTATTCTATCTAATATGGAGGCCTGCAATGTGAATATGAACCTGGTACTTACCAAGAAGTTTGTATGAGGAGACATGGTTATACGGTAATGAAACAAGTTGTTCGTGTTGCTGGCATTTTTTGCGCAGTCCCTCAGTTTCTGAAAGAAATTGAGACAAAAATTAACTTGATGATCACGGGCACTCAAAATCGGCAGCCAGAATGGCAGAGTGCAAACACTGGCACTGGTCATTGCTGAGGTTCTGAGCCCATATTCATAAAACCTTACTAGGCTTAGTTACTGGCTAAAGTGCTGAGTTTGTACAGGTCAATGCACACAACTAGCAACCAACTACAGGCCCGTAGTTAGCTTTTTAGTCCTGGGGGGCAAAAGCCTCTCTGGGGGGGCAGAAGACCTTTTTTTGCCATTTTTTGCCCAAAATCCGCATGAAAATCACGTTATTTGGTTGGCTCTGGAGGGGGCAACTGCCCCCTTGCCCCCCCCCCTCCCCGCTAAATATGGCTCGAACTAATGTAGCAAGATTTTATGAATATAGGCCCTGGGGTTCGATACCCAGTCAGGGACATCAGATTTGCCTTACATTCTGATCAGATTAGCAGTAGAGGATATGGAGTTATCAGAACGTACCGATTCTCCCGGGTAGATCGAGTGTCGTATACCAGCACGACGAGCCTTCAGACTACACCGGCACAGAGGTCCGTCGTTCATCTGGAAATGAAAATATGCAAAAGTTGATCAGTCAATCAACATACTGGAGTCCATCCAAAGAGCGAAACACCAAAGATATCTTGGGCGAAATTGAGGGATGATATTTTTCACTTTATACATGTATATATATATTTTCGAATTTACACAATTGGATGATATTTTGACCATTCATCAGACACTTAGGCCCATATTCATATTAAGGGTGTTTAAGACTTAAACGCGTGTAACTTCACTAAACGCACACACTTCCACCATGCATTTGACGAAGTTACAACCATCTAAGTCTTCAACACCCTTTATAAATTTGGCCCTTAGTCCGTAGTGATTTCGTGTTGCTCGTGATAATGTGACTGCCTTGCAGTACAACAATTACTGGTTTCATTTATTGAGCTTATACTGGTGTGTGCAGTGAAAGCTGTTACCACATTACTCAAAAGAATTCCTGATGTCATCAATGGAGTTCCTGACGTCATTATCAAATGAATTCCTGATGTCATCAAGATAATTCCTGACGTCATCTTCAAACAAATTCCTGATATCATCAAGAGAATTCCTGATGTCATTATCAACGATTTCCTGACGTCATCAACATTGATGACCATCAAATCAGTACAATAATCAAGTTTCAGATTGCAAACGCAAATTCCGCGGTCCCCGGTATTCGGTAATCTAAAATCTGCTGCTTCTGGTGAGATTATCCTTGCTCTGATGACCCAACTCATTAGATAATCCTGACACACAGGCAAATGACGGCCAGCAAAGTGGGCGTGGGTGTTGGCGGTGACATAGGGGAGTTCAGTGCTGAGAACCCCTGATAACTCTGGGGTGTTCTCACCCTCTCAGAACAAAAACTTTGCAAGTGAACACTGCGTGATGGGTGAAAACACACATCCACTACAAAAAATCCGCTGTAAGCGTTGTTTTGTGCATTAAAAAAGGTTACCTTACTGACCTCGCCTTTCATATTAAACCATAAATTATGGTGAAGACGATAAGGGTACTGATTTTTCCAGGACCCAAATTTTATCCGTCGTCTTCTCTAGAATGTGCATCCAGGAAATCAAAGTGAGCATAAATGAAAGCAAAACTAACTATTTAGTTGAGAAAAGAAGAATTAATGTGTTTGAGAAGAGTTAATGGGTTTGAAAGCGATCACAACTGAAAGAAGTCCGATAGAAATTATCCTCGGATGAACGAAAAAATGAAGAAATGAAAAAAAGGCTTGCAGCGGTTTCCTAAATCTTCTGTATGGATTCCACAGGCAATGGCTGATATTCATAAAAGGTAGCAAATGCTTTTACTTCAAATTTTGCAGTGCATTTATATCAGAATTTGCTAACTTTTACGAATACCAGCCACTGAGTTCATTTTTGCTTTAAGTTCCAGGTACAGCTTGTCAGGATCAGGGCTGACAGTCAGGGGCAAATATCCTAAGGGGGCAAATATCCCAGAGGCGGAGATTTACAAGGGGGCAAATATTCTTGGGGGTAGGTTTCCTACAGGGGGAGATGTCCAGTGTCAAGTACCCTAAAGGGGCAGATGGCATAAATAGGAGATGTAAAGGGGTAAATTTCCTTGGGGGTAGAGTCAGAGGGGGAGGACAAATGTCTTACCCTAGGGGCAGGCATCTGGGGGGCAAATATCAGGGAGGCAATTTCTGGGGAATCATCCTGATACCTCTACAAAGATCTGTGAAACCACACAGCAGGGCCGTATCATTTGTTATACAACGCTGAGGAAACTAACAGTGGTAGAATCAAGTGGTGGAAAACCATAACATGCTTGGGAACAAGAGTCACATTCATGCAGGATTTTTCAGCACTCAAATGATTTGAGCACTCTCTTACAAATCAAACTGATGCACGTTTGGAAAGTCTCTTATTTCAACACCTACCTCACCCGATTCGTTATACCACAGGTCATCATGGAGACGATATGGATGCTCTTTCTTTCGGTTCAGCTCGTCCATCCAGTTGGGCTCCAGATCATCATCGTCAGAATCTGAGGACGAACTGCTTTCAGATCCTGAAATAGACGTTTGAAATCACATTGTGATGGGGACAGGAGTGTGAGTGCCAACACGGACCATTGTAGCATGTCATCAAACAATATTGGGTGACAGTCCATGGGTCCATGCTGTAGAGGTCCATTAGATTTGGCAACCTCTCTCAAGGGACCCAAGGATTTTCTGTCTGCCATAATTTCCACACATATCGATCGAAATACTCACCAGATCCCTGATGATGGCAGTGAAGATTAACATTCGGCCGTCGTTCTGGAGGTGTATACTTTGGCTTCTTGGCAAAGGCCCTTGCTCCTCTTTGGACCAACTCCTTGTGAAATTTCTTCTCCAAGTCCAACATCTTCTTCAGCCCTTTTACGCAGCCAAGCTGAAATTAAACTTCCAAGAAAAACCTCAGTGTTTTGTAGACTTTCTTTGGTGCTGGAAGTTTTCAAAAAGACCAAGTCTAAATAGCAGAACCGTGACCTTTATGAAGAACAGCCCAAATTTTGCCAAAACTTTGTGAAGAACAGCTCAAGTTTGCAGAATCTTTATGAAGAACAGCTCAAGTTTGCAGAACCTTTATGAAGAACAGTTCAACTTTAAGTTATATCTAAGAACCACATGGTTTTTAGTACAACTTGTTTTTTCCAGTCTTTGAAAGTTTAGGCAACAAACAGCTGTGTTTAGAATGACTTGTGCCCTTTGTTGAAAAGTAAATTTGGCCTAGAGTTCTCCAAGTAGTGAAAGTGCAAGGAAAGGATATGAATTGAAGGCTTGAAATCTGCCGACACATCATTTACGTTGGTGCACTTTTACAGTATTCATGAACAGCAAAATCCAACAGGAAAATAATCCATATATTTACACTGAGCACCAACAACATAAGTGGAAATATAGAAATAAAGGGACAATTCCCCTCGTACAGTGGAACCTCTCTATTAAGGACACCTTCAGGACAGGCAGATATAGAGATGTCCTGATTAAAAAGGTCAAAATGAAGAGAAACACTGAAATTTGGGGCTGAAGTTTGGTGTCCTTACTAGAGAGGTGTCCTCCTAGCAGAGATATCCATTAAGAGACACAACACTGTACTTAGCAAAAGAAAGTATTCACTTGGGATCCATGCATAGACTGATAAGGGAAGATGATTATTAAGGACACCTGGAGCCAACCCCTGTACTACTTAGGCACCATGAAAATGTTACACGATCCTGCTGTGCGTAAAGTGAAATGGAAACTCTGAAAAATATCAACTTAATAATGCTTCCAAGAACAAAAGTCAACCATTAAAATCCTGTTCAAGAAC
>NMRB01000573.1:23458-34970 GCA_002633025.1 Notospermus geniculatus
GTTTAGGACCACTTTAACGATGTCGTTACGCTATGCATTTTCCCAGTTTTAACGACATCGTTAACCTTACGACGGCTTCGGGAACATGGGTCCAGTTTGTTTACAAACAGTGGACGGCAAACTAGTTTTATTCCTTCGTGAAGGTGGCAGCACCAGTAGCACCCCGTGATCGATAGACTGGTGCCCGGTCCAATGCAACTCACTCACGATATTCATGTCAGTACATATCACCGACAATAGGTGGCAGCACCGCAGGCGTCGCGTGGATAGAGAACCAGTGAGTGAGTGTTTACAACTTGGACGTCCAGCTCCTTTAAGTAAGCCTACTGTATTCTTTTTTCTTAACAACATCATACCATAATCTCTGATTGAATATTGCATCCTCAACACAATATACATACCATAATCTCTGTTATACATATTGAATTCTCAATACAATAAACATATATAATCTCTGTTATATTGAATACGGCATTCTCCAAATACAATATACATTTCATAATCTGTTATATTGAAAACGGTATTCTCCAATTACAATGTACATACCATAATCTGTGTTATATTGAATAAGGTATTCTTTGAATACAATATATGTACCATACTGTTACACTGAATACTGTATTCTCCAAATACAATATACATACCATAATCTCTGTTATATTAAATAAGGTATTTTCTGAATACAATATACATACCATAATCTCTATTACATACATATGGATAAGGTATTCTCCGAGTACAATATATACATGCACATACCGTAATCTCTGTTATATTGATTACGGAATTCTTCGAATAAATATACATACCATAATCTCTGTTATATTGAATACGGAATTCTCAATAATGTAGGTCAGCTCCTTATACATTTCATCAGCATTTGGCAGTCCAGTCGGATTCTCGACAAGGCTGGTCAGGTCGGAGGCACCGGCTGCGATGGCATCTCGTAAAATGGGGTAAATTTTTCCCTCCGGCTGAAGAAGAATGAACAAAACATGTAGTCAAACTTGTCAGTTGAGGGTCTGCAACAGGGGCGTAGCTAGCTTTGTGGCCTAGGGGGCAAATGCTCAAGCCTGGAAGGGGGGTCTGGGGGTCCTCCCCCATAAAAAAATTGAAAATCTACATTCTCTCAATGTATTTTCCCCACATCTGACAGCACAATAACTTGGCTTGAAGAGGGGAAATGCCCTTTTGGAGGAAAAATTTGTTTTGTATCTTTTTTGCTCTGTGGGTGCTGGCGATCGATGCCTTATGCCAGGGTCCGTGGGTTCGAGTCCAGTAGGAAGGTATGTCTTTCACCTTTAGAAACCTGTTATTATTCCATGCCCTTTTGCACTGGGGGGCCCCCTGCCCCCCCTCCCCGCTAGCTCCGCCCCTGCGCAACTCTGAAAGATATCGATGAAACATTCCATTTGTACTGTAACTGTTAATGTCATTGCAGTACTTCACCAGCTTTTGTGCTAAGAATAAGCAGGCTGCATCATGTTCTCGATGCTTTTTAAGTGGAAAAAGATTTGTTCTGACATGATATGGCAGGGCCGAGAAGGCTTTGCAACAATCATGAGCAAGGTTGCGCTGTCTGTAAGACAGACAGCCTAAAGGCGTTGCTCCACTTGACAGTTTTCTTGCAGAAGTTGGCTCACAATGGGCAATTCACCATTGTTTGTTCCTTACGGATTACGCCAAGACCATACCGGTAACTGCTCGCAGTTGAGTTGCCCATTGTGAGCCAACTTTTGCGAGAAAACTGTTAAGTGGAGGAGTGCCTTAAGACAGATCNTCTAAAAAGAGACGCTATGGGCACAATCTAAAAAATAATCCTGCAATCATGAAGTCTCTGGGTATTTCTAATACGTCCACCCATATAGTGGGAATCTTGAACGCCAAATGCTGAATTCCATGGTTGTCATACAAATCATAACTTTCTTGTTTTCGTATACGAAATCAAATACAGTGAGGTATGTTTCACGTTGGACAGTTACCAAACCTCCACTTCCACTTGCCATGTTTATACAAGAATGGGTCATTTAGACTTATGTCGCATACTAAAGAGGAATGAATTAGAACAACAACCGTTTTAACACGTTGACTGCCATGGCTAAAATATCATTCTATCCGCCATTGCCATGGCTATACCCGGCCTATTTCAAGTTAGTTCATATTGCCAGCTATGGGTCATAGCTGTACGCCCTCTAGCGTGTTCCCATACATCTGGTCAATCCCCACTGCCAATATGACCATTGGAAGGCTCTTCATCATTGCCAAGCTTAATATCAACATTACCCGGCAATAGAAAATGCATTAGCCCTATTATGAGTATACTTGTAGCTGGCAACGGGGAGGAGATCAGCGACTACGAGTATAATCGTAGCTGGCAGTCAAAGTGTTAATATCATCAGACAGTTCCAGTGATTTCTAAATACTTGGCCAAAGTTTTAGATGTCTCTAAAGATCTCAGCTTTGAAAGTGGCAAAAACGCAGTATCAAACAAGAAGAATGGACAGAACTAATGCCTAGTTCGAGAATATAGTAGTTCTGATAACTACATAGTTATAGGTAATCATGGTAATGTATAGTTAGGAACTGTATGATAAGGAGGCCTTATTTACAACAAGCCCAGGGCAGGCCCAACTCAAAGTATGTTTCAGGTTGGACAGGTTGTTACCAAACCTCCACTTCCACTTGCAATGTTTATACAAGAATGGGTCATTTAGACTTATTTCGCATACCGGTACTAAAGAGGAATGAATTAGAACAACAACCGTTTTAACACGTTGACTGCCATGGCTAAAATATCATTCTATCCGCCATTGCTATGGCTATACCCGGCCTATTTCAAGTTAGTTCATATTGCCAGCTATGGGTCATAGCTGTATGCCCTCTAGCATGTTCCCATACATCTGGTCAATCCCCACTGCCAATATGACCATTGGAAGGCTCTTCGTCATTGCCAAGCTTATCAACATTACCCGGCAATAGAAAATGCATTAGCCCTATTATGAGTATACCTGTAGCTGGCAATGGGGAGGAGATCAGCGACTACGAGTATAATCATAGCCAGCAGTCAAAGTGTTAATATCATCAGACAGTGCCAGTGATTTCTAAATACTTGGCCAAAGTTTTTATGTCTCTAGATCTCAGCTTTGAAAGTGGCAAAAACGCAGTATCAAACAAGAATGGACAGAACTAATGCCTAGTTCGAGAATACCGGTAATAGTAGTTCTGATAATAGTTATAGGTAATCATGGTAATGTATAGTTAGGAACTGTATGATAAGGAGGCCTTATTTACAACAAGCCCAGGGCAGGCCCAACTCAAAAAACATATAGGTCTGAAGTGAACATTGAAAGGATAGGACATTAAACTGCTGACTAAAGCCCCATTTCCACTACAGGGGTTCAGGCATGGTTTGCAGCAAGTGGTGCGGTTCACAGGGTTTTGGATAATCCTTAGATGGTTTATATCATATCATTACCGGCGTCGATCGTAACCCTGTTGGGTTTTTGCCGGAGGTATGGACTCCACGACAGGCTACTGTCCACCTTTGTGGGGTCTTTTACTTGCCCTGGCATAGACACTCAGGTACCGGTACAAGGGACCACAGCTTTTAGTACCATCCGACGGACCCTCAATTAATTTTTCACAATTATATGCCTTCGCCCGGAGTCAAACTCGTGCCGACCCATTGCACAGTTTGGTAGTCAAGCACGCTAATCACTTGACCACCGGGCTCAACAACACACGGTTTGTTAACCCTTTTGCTGCGGCAGCCATTATTACGCAATGCCACGCAGTGCTGCCCATCAGTTCGTCCGTGGAGGCACCTCCCAACGGCACCAAAAATATTCAAAAGTGTCGCCATCTATTGTATCCTGATCAAACTAAAGTTTCCCGAGTGCGTATACCATTATTAATAATAAAGCTACTACCACCAGTGTGTGACAAGTATCAAAGCTATTGGGCATGATAAAGCTACTGCGCATGTGCCATGACGTGTACTACACATCAAACGCAGCGAAAGGGTTAATTATCCCAACGCCTGTAAATGTGAAAACCACTCCGCTCACCACAAACCAGACAGAATCTGCTGTGGTGGAAATGGGCCTTAATAATCGGCACGATGGCGAGAGGTAAAAGGGAAAGGGGAAAAATCACAACACAAAGCAGCTGGACAGTAAACACAGGGCCGTCAAAACACAAAAACCTTACGTTCAAATACAGACGATGCAAGGCGGCCACAGCCTCCTTTAAATTTATGCCGAAAATAAATACATCACTGACTTGATTTTCTTTCCTCTGAAATTAGAGAGTAGAATAGAAAATGTAGGTCATGTAGCACGCAATGTTTATGCTTACGTTGATGTAGATGTGATGGAGTGCTGCGACCACTTCTCGGATGTGGATTCCGAAAACAAATGTATCACTGACTTGGTTTTCCTTTGACTGTAAATAGAAAATGATTTTAGGCAAAAAACACTGGATAGTAGCATAAAGGAATCAAACATAAGGCCAAAAAAATATCATCTGTTTCTTGCCCAGCAACTCAGCAGAAATTGATGCGAGCATGCGAATTTTTATTTTTATTTTCCATTAATTTTTTTCAGTTATCTTCATGGATGGGGGGAAACATTACCAGCAAACTATCTCTCTACATGTTTAAAGCACAAGTTTCATGAAAAATCAATATAATTTCAAGTGATGAAGCATTTCTATGCGTTTTATAGAAGGTGCTGCGGAGTAAAGTGAGAAAATTTTAAATTGGTGAGAAAAAAAAATTTCGATGCGAAGGGCTCGGGAGTGACGCGGGCGCGGACAAGAAACAGATATACTTTTTTTGGCCTAAAGGTTCAACTGCAAACGATGAACTAACTGAGGGAAACACTTCATGTGTTGCCACCAGATGTCTCTCACTGCCTGAATTTTGGATTTACGTAATAGGCAGGAGCTTCAACTTTTTTTGTGGTGAAGGTACATGAACCTGTCAACCTGATGCTTTGAATTCCATTTCTGAGGATAACAGAGCTATTTTCAGCACAATTAGTGCACCATGTGCAAATATACGTTAGCCTAGATTCAAATGTACAGAGATAACCCTGCACTCTCATCGTCCGTGGGGTTCTCATTATTTCAGTCCTTTTCTATCATAAGATCAACTAGTCGGAATTCAACAAAGTTTGCAGTAAAGGTGCAGAAGGGTCTTGCCTATCATATGGAAGCGTCAGAATGCAAATCTGTTGAGGTTTAACGGGATACTGTCCACATTTATAAAATGCTAAATTTGAAGTTGAACCTTTATGTTTGATTCCTTTATGATAGTAGGCCTGCTATGAATGACCCTTAGGCCGCATGCACACTGCAAGCAAAATGGCGAAACAAGCAAAGCACATTTCGCCCAGCGTGTGATGCAGCGAGAAACCTTTAAATACTCTGGAAGCATTGGCATGCACAAATTGCCAGCGACCAGAGAGCAATCAGTGCTGCTCTCAGTTTCTACACACCAATGCTCCCAAAGTGAGGTTTTCGCCACATCACTTGGCAAAATTTTCTTCGTTTCGATATTTCCCTTGCAGTGTGAGCGGGGCCTTAGGATTCCTCCAAATTCAGCCAAACGCGGGCGGTCTGGACTCTGAATGTATTCTTAATATTGACATGATTGAAGTGGTCCACCATTTTGCTCCTCTCACCTGTCAGATGTTGAACTCACGTTCAACTTAGATAGTGTAGGTCATTTCAGCCCACCTACCAGTTCGGCCCATGGTCCGAAGTGACCATGGGCCAAAGTGACAGTGGGCCAAACTGGTTACGTGTGTGGTGAGTCAGTTCGGCCCACTGGAAAATTTAGTTAGGGGAAGACGGGGCACAGTGGGTCACGGGGCACAGTGAATCAGTGGCTATTTCTCGAAAGTGAAAGCAAGGACATCCGTGATGACATCATCAGATGATGGGCGCAAAATTAACCCATTTCCAAAAGTTTAATTTGTAAGCATTCCAAGTGTTAGCAAAAAAATGCAAAGGAAAGTCTGTTTTTCAGCATCAAAACTAAAATGTTGGCCCTTCATTATTTTTGTAATATCAAATATATTGCGGAGACATATTGAAAAACCCACTAAAATCTGAAAGGAGAAGAATGTGGTGGTGTAAATTAAGTGGTGCCCATTATGTTTAGGCCATCCCTGGCATGACAGAGGTCGAAGGTCGTGAAAAAGTCAACTTGCCCACAGTGGGATGGGGCACAGTAGGCCACTACATTTTGTCACCCAAGTGGTCACTCACTGTGCCCAGGTCTATTTCAGCCATCAAGATCACCTCACTCCTCACTATAGATGTTGAAATGCAATGAAAGTTATGGTACAGATGTTTGAATCAACTAAGCAATATTTCACTGGGTAGAATTATTTTTACCTTGAGGAGAACTAGTAGTATTGTTTTTGGTTGGTTTATGTAGGCTCCGGGGGGCTTTGTCTGAGTGCAATGGAAGTTGTAATGTTTCTGTTGCTTCCTTAAGTCGTTGAAACAATACATATTTCTTACCATTTACATAGGTTGATCTTCATATTTTCACTTTTTGATGTGGTGATTCACTGTGCCCCAGGTGGTGACCCAGTGTGCCCCGCTATTGGGGCACAGTGGGTCACTTGGAATTTTTTTTTGCGGAGCCTCCTATGAGAAACTGGTAGCAGCTGGCGTTAAGATAATAGTTGTTATATGTAGGCAACATCCCCCTCTACCATTTGGCACCTCATTTATAAACCTGCATTGCTTCATTTCTGAGTAATCGTGGAAAAGAAGAATCGCGACCCACTGTGCCCCGTCTTCCCCTACCGGTATCTAAAGATAATAATCTAAGTATTCCAAGATCCAAAGAAGAAAGCACAAAAATTGACACACGAAGTGATAAATATCAAGAAGTCAACTTCCAGAAACTTGCGAATTTTCGGCCCCAACCAGGGTCTTCCTCAGGCACTTTTCAGTTGGAGAGACCAGAAAAGACTGAAAAGTTTCTGGAAGTTGACTTCTTGGTAAGTATTCCAAGAAATACCAATTGTGTTTTTGAGCACAACTGTTGCATCATCATTATCTGGATTGTATCAGACTGGAGGAGACTGCCCCATATCTTGAAAATGTGTAGTCAATTCAACTGACTCGAAGTCATCCAAGTTTTCCCTCCTAAAGTCAAAATCTCATGACCATTTTGGCAAACACCTTTAAAAAATTTGGCTGTAGAATCATGGGACGAAAAGACCTGTGGTCTGAACTGGTAGGTGGGCCAAAACAACCTGTCATTTTGTCCCATGACCAGTTCGGACCGGGCCGAACTGGTAGGTGGGCCGAAACGACTTGCTACCGTAGCTACAAGGGGTTCAATGCACATACAACAAGCACAACTACAAGTGCATTTTCACAGGAAATAATGCTACCATAACAACATGACTGGTAAAAGGCAGCATTGCTAATATGCTGGTGATAAGTGGAGAAATGGGCGATTGAAGACATATCGGTAGTAGTATCTTTTAGGCCTACTGCGAGTACATGTAGTGCAGAGTATAGCAATCAAACTTGCTCCCACAATGGGGTACCGGCAAAGAAAAGGAGGCGCTGATCATCATCCAGGTTAAAACGCAAGTGCGCATGCCGGTGCCTCATTAGCCCTTCATCATCATTAGAGGGCAGTGAGGAAATGTTAGAAAACGTAGATTGGCTTTGTATGAAGAGATGGTTGGGACAAGGTTTGGTGATACCTCATGTGCTGCTTCCTTAAATAAACCTGGGGTCTGGCGAATGACTGACAGATAGACAGACACACAGACATTTCTCTACGTTGTGGCCATTGGTACTTACCCTCTTAGCAGCATGTTTCAGCGCCGCCGTGAAGAAAGCGGCATAGAATGTATGTCGTAATTTTCTCATACCCGCTGAAAATGATTTTAGAAAGAACACGTCACAATCAAAGATAATCATTTAATTTTTATCAACAGGCCCATTCTTCTAGTGAGAGAGATGCCACTCTTAACACTGTAGGTTTTCTCCAAGCGGGCAAGCCAGTTTCCTCCTACTGACTGTGAATCGCCCATTAGGCCGGGTTCACATAAGCTGTGTTCACACTGATAACCAACTTGAAAGCGTTTTCCGGAAAACGCTTTTGACCAAAAGCGATCGTGCCACACTATAATCACAAAGCGTTTTCAAATCGCTTTTTCGCACCAGAATAAAGTCGAGTCAGACTGTGCTGCCATCTATGAATGGTATTTACTACCATTCCAAGATGGATGTGCCAATTGAAGAGCTTTTCAGCGTTTTGCATTTGTCGTTCCGAAGTGTGTGAATCTATTGCGCATGCGAACAACACTTTGAGGGCCACATTCATAAGTGTTTTAGCCGAACCGTTTTCAAGTTGTTTTGAAACTACTTCTTGAACCGTTTTGGTTATGCTTTCAAACCGTTTTAAGAGGCCTCTAGTGTGGCACCCTAAACCGTTTTAACATCTTAAAACGTTTTCAACACGTTTTTAAACCGTTTTAAAAGCCCCGCGTGAACGCAGCTGCAGAGCTACACGCTATATCGACACGGCGGCAAACAAAGGTTTCATGGTCTTGAATCCTTTGTGGAGACATTGTTCGCTGGTGTGTCCGTGCACCGTGTAGCTGTATGTGAACCCGGCCTTACATGCATGTATATTGAGAAAGTGCTGAACTTTGCTGAGCTCCCAGGGCTCACGGTTTGAAAACAAATCAAACTTACCTGTTCCAGGGAATGGATAGGTTTTCTTTGGTTCCTTTTTCGGAGGAGGCGGGGTGGCTGTTTTTGCTGGCGTTGGTGGCCGAGGAGTTGGTGGCTTCGGTGTCTTGACTAAAAAGTGGAATAAAAAATCAAACAATATATTGGGTTATAAAAAAAAGTCCCACTTTTCAAACCCCAATAGCTCCTAAATGTCATACCGATTATGATAAAACTGCACCAACATAATGTTTATGGATAGGTAGTAGGTTGCCGTGTTGATCTAATAGGAGCAGTCAGACGCGCGAATTGCCAAAAGATGGCAGCAAAGTTCTAGCGGACCAATACACAGGAAAATCCACGTGATTGGTGCTCGATCAAGAATGAATGGATCCGCTATATGCATTGAATTGTGCCATAGTAACACCTATTGGTCAACTCACTGACAGCTCCTATTGTTGAAATACTTAGAAATTGAGTGCGACACCTTGTTGAAGATCAACTGTTTATTGGTCCGAGGACCCGATACACGCTTTCGACACTTACTGTGTCTTCATCAGGTATGATCAGGTGTCATACCTGGTATGAAAGGCACTTCATCAGGTATGAAGACACTTACTGTGTCTTCATCAGATACCTGATGAAGACACAGTAAATAAAATGTCGAAAGCTTAAGCCCATTTCCCACATCTTCATATGTGCATCTGGGTACAAAGTACCCATTGTCTTTGCTGATAGTACTCATGGTGATAAATGCCATAGGTTGGGAGGACCGAAAGTAGAACCCATTGCATGGAATACTTTTTGACAGTAGGTCCGTCTTCCTCGCAGTGAGTTTGCTGTATTCATGTTAGTTCCCTGTACCCGTGGGTCCCACGGTAGAGGACGATTTTTTACAGTGTTGGTCCTTTTCTTTTTCTATACTATGGATACAGTGCACCTACAGTCTCTGGAATCATGCTTGGTACTTCTTTTTCTATGTGGTAGAAAAATACAAGTCTAAAAGTGCAGTATCGTAGATGCAGATTCAATGCCAGATGTCACAGAGTCGGCGCCTGTGTTACAAAATTGTTATTCCCAGACAGTAAGGCTGTAGATGGTCTTATCACTGAACTAACTTTCTCATGAAAGCTATCATTGTCGATTACAAGTCTAGCATCACAAAGAATGAAATCACACAAAAACATTTCACACAGAAAACAAAATATATGAACATCGACAAGACGTTCTAGACAAATCTCATTTGCTGTTCATAGCAACACATACATTTTAAATTTACCAGTGTTGTTTGTTTTTATCAAAAAAGAAAACGAGCATTGCACAAATGCGCAGGACACTCAACCTGTCTAAGCAGACCACAGTTAAAATGGTAGATGTTGTCCTCTGGGTATAGGCCTATATGTACCTAGATGTAAAGGTTAACTTGGGTAAGGTTCAGGATTACCCAGGTTTGTGCTGGGTAAACTTTTTATAGCCAGCATTATTTACCCAACGGTCGTGTACGCAGTGAGCAAAATTGATAACTGTGTACCCGACGGTCGTGTACGCAGTGGGGAAAAATCGGACTGGGTACACGACTGTCGTGCACAGACTGATGTGATTTTGGGGCCCGACGGTCTGGTCAGGAACGATCGATTTCTTCACTGTGTACACGACGGATCGTGGCTGCACTGAAGAATCTATGGTTTTATGTACACGACTGTTCGTCCGCCATGTTTGAGCTGGGATACCTTAAATTGGATCCCCTACAGTATTGCCTAGGCCTATTAGTTAACCCCGACCCTAACCATTCAAGGGCTGATAACCCAACCCTAACCCTTCTCACACATTCCTTTAATCCTATGCCCCTAAAGACCCTTAAAATCACTGCCGGGTGGGAAACTGCATGAACGATATTTCGGTCGTGTAAGGAATGTATTTTTCGTCAGTGCATACACGGCCGTCAGGTAAATAGTTACTGCGAAACTTTATAGGTACACCCAGGACAACATGTACTGTTTTGGACGGGTGGTATCTTTCTATGCACAGTACCGTCCCGGTGTAACAGAATCTAATGCCTCCATAGGATGTCCCCCCCCCCAACAATACATTCACGGATTAAAGGAGCTGGACGTCCAAGTTGTAAACACGATATTCACTAGTCTCGGTCACACAGCCGCTCGGTCACCCAGCCGAATCTGAGGATCGAACGTTTGTGTCGCAGTAACTGCGGAACGAAACGGTTGGCTGCACGAGACTAGATATTCACTTCAGTACATATCACCGATAATAGGTGGCAGCACAGCGTGGATAGAGAACCAGTGAGTGGTTGAGTGAGTTGCATTGGACTGGGCACCAGTCTAACGATCACGGGGCGCTACTGGTGCTGCCACCTTCACGAAGGAATAAAACTAGTTTGCCGACCACTGTTTGTAAACGAACTGGTTTGTTTACAACTTGGACTCTAGAGAGACCAAGACCCTTAGCCTAAGAATCCATTCACGCGATTTTCGTGCCGCGCGATGTCGCATCCTTTGTCCACGACCAACGCGGCGGAAACAAACAATGCTTTCGAGCGTCTGCGGCAAGAAAATCGCGTGAATGGATTCTTAGCCTTAATCCTGTGACAAACAATAGAGGGGGACATCAGGAAGACGAAGGCATTAGATTCTCTCACACTGGTACAGCAACAGACCGCAAAACACAGCAAACACTTCAGAAAACAAACAAGAATTTGAAGCAAATTTAGACCTGGGGTTGGTGGTGGAGGTGGTGTTAATGGAACTGAAATTCACAAGGGTAATTTATTATTCCTATT
>NMRB01000573.1:42864-55163 GCA_002633025.1 Notospermus geniculatus
GGCCCACACTTTGGCAAGGTATCTACTAATCTAGGCCAAGGCCTACCTACATGGGTGATTAGGCCATGTAGAGGCCTGGTACCTGGCCAATGTCCATGTGTCTGCCATTTTTTCCCAGAAGGTAGGCCTACACTGAATGTACAGTGAATGTACACCACTGACGTACTGCATCTTTTAAAACCTGCAATTACACAAAACTCCCATGAAAATTACGGCCTAGGCCTATGTCTGCAATACCTACCAATCACAGTCATTCTTCCCTTCCACTTTACAAGGGCAGATTCAGGGACAGGACCCTAATCAGTTGGAAATTGGAAAGAAACCCAGAGCTTCAATGCAGCAACAAAACTCAAATTTGAAAATGGCGGGAAAAATGAAAACGAGGCTCTCACCCCACTGGGATCCCACCCCACCGGGATCCCACCTCACCCCACTGGGATCCCACCTCACCCCACTTTGACCACAGCCCAGACCGGGATCCCAGCAAGTCACCCCACTGGGATTTTCTCACCCCACTGGGGCCCACCCGGCCCCACCGGGGTGGGGTGGGATCCCGCCGGGATCCCGGTAACATTTTTTATGGGGCAGAGGCCAATGAGGCAAAGAGACTTGCCCAAAGTCTCACGCCCAGTCATGCCAGTGGGATTCGAACCCAGGACCCTCTGACCCCTAGTCGGAGGCCCGAACCACTACACCACCATGGCTCCCCAGACCATTTACCAAAACATGGAGAAACCTGGCTGTCAAAGACATTTATACTCTTAACGGTTCACTTGTAATGGTAAAGTTTCCAAAGCTGTTGAAAAAAGAAGGCAAATGCGTGCATGCAGAGGCTGCGAGGAAGGTTGTGTGCTAAGGGGGTGGGGATAGTGTCCCTTCAGGAGAGCACCAGACTCTGTGTGGTCCAGATCTACAATGTCAGACTTTTGCCATACTTGTCTTTGTTGATATTTGTCTGTTGATATTTGTCTGGCTTCAGACAAAATTGGTTAAAAATGCAAAAACGCAAAATCGCTACATTTTTGAAAGCAAACCCTAAGTTTGATTATGTTTTCGGATGTTTTTTATACTGTGTACAACATTAGAGTCAGGATTTCAGACATGTCAATTTCAGGCAACGCCTGGCATTGCGTGAAAAAATCAGTCAGAAAATCTGGTGCAAGTCTGACAGCACAGATCGGCCTTTACTGATGGAGGCGTTGATCAGGTTATACAAGTAGAATGTGTGGGGGGCATCACATGGGCGTCCCCGGAGGCCGTCCCATGGTGTGAATGCCCCTCTGTGGCGAACAGAGCCCTCACTTTCAAAGCAGCTTAACATGCTGAGGACAGGGCCGATAAACGTCACCGAAAAATGCCCCACAACATGTCTCAGAGCATCTAGATTTTCAAATTATCCTGGGGGATGTCCCCCAGACCCCCCATCAGACCAAGGAACGTCGGCCCTCGCTGACATGCTTCGCGTGAGCTAGCCAGGGCTACGTCTTGCCTACAGTACATTGCACAACTGACCTCCCTTTATCCGCACACCTTCCTCGGACGTGGCGCGGAAGGTATCCTTCAGTTCATCGCGTATGTTACGGGTACGTCACGCGTCTCTGTTGCGTGACGTCGTGTGAATGACGTTACGTCTTCACTGCATGCCTTCCATGACGCCGCGCCACGTCCTCGGAAGATACGAGGATGGTACATGAATGATGCTGCATGTGGTACGCGGGTGGTGCACGGCGTGGAAGGGTGGTCAATTGTGCACCGTACTGTATAAGAAATTTGACCCCCCTTCACAAAACCTGGGGACGCCCATGCATCATGAACCATCAAGGTTTATATCACTACACCTTTAGACTACACTCTTGTAAAGAGTGGAACGAAGTCCGAAGGCAAAGTAACTGTAGGCCTTGATATTTTATGATGGAGTGTAGGAGCTTTGGCTCATCATCCGTTATTCCACTGATCTTTATGACGAAACAAAAATAAGGAGCTATAGACGATTCTCAAATTAGCAGATCTGCGCACTTCCACCGAAATCGCAACCACAACCTCGATCTGAAACTGGGTGACGTGACACAGTCCAGGATTCAGCAATGGTTGACACTGATGCAACGTCTTCGAAGTCACTGTCTTGGGGTTGTCTGCGTCACATCATTCAGCTCCAGATCGAGGTTGTAGTTGAGATTTCGGCAGATGTGCGCAGTGTCGTTTATGTCAATTTGAGAATGGTCTATTAAAAGAAAAAGAATGTATACCACGGAAATAATTCGAAGCCTTCCACCATTCTAGTATCCCAAACCTCAAATCTAGAGGTAGGCCTAATAAACTAAAAGGATAGGGAACTGACTACAAGTATTGTGCTGTGTCAAAGTTAGGCATGTCTCTAAGGATTTGGCAAGCTGAGGAATTTCTAAATGTTAGGCAGTTAGGAAACATGCAAAATTGGCCTGAAAGAACAAGAAAGACGAAATTATACACAAATGTTTCACGTTTATTGTCTGCTTTAGTACCAGTATTTCTTTTACAAAATTATACACAGATATCTTTGGTATTCATTCACAATGTATTTCATATCAACATCAGCCTGCCAGTATCATTTTCTAAATAAAAGATATTCTGACCTTCAGACATACTCTTGACCTTGAACTTTCAAGGTAAAGTTATTCTGACCTTGACCTGATCTTTCAGAGTCAAATCAGTTCAACTGACTCTGCATTAGCTCACCTTTACGCCTTAATTTGAAGGTCATACCTTTAACCTTTGACACAGCACATACTTACAGCTGGGCTGTAGAATTAGGGAGGAGGGGCATTTCTCTACCATGGTAATCAGAGCACCAACTTCCTGTCAATCTGATGAAAAGCCTGTCCCCGCATTTTGACACACCACTCATGAAGCAACTAGTGTTAGGCAGCATCCACCCAAGTGAAATTTCAAGAAGCCCCAGATCACATGAAATAGCTTGGCTACAGCACACCAGCTTCCATAGTTACATATGGTAGGTTCTAAACCTTGGAACGATGAAACCATGAAACCAGCCATGAAACCATGAAACCAACCAGGAAACTATGGAACCACCCAGGAAACTATGGAACCACCCAAAATTATACTTTTATTCCGGCTTTGTCAAAACAGCAAAATGACGAAATGACAAAACGAAGTGATGGACTACTTTGTACTTGTACAAACAGGACATCAATGTCTTTATGATGACAGCCATCATGATATTGCACTCTTGATGCTCTTGACTCTGGCTGCAGATTCAATCTTATTCTTAATCATCCAGGGCACCCTGGTGTTCGGACTCCTTGCCAACTCTGAAGTCAGCTCTGCGACTGAAGCTCGGCATGAGCTCTATGCCTGAGACCACGTGTGCTGGGTTTCTGGGAACCTCAGTGACCCCTTGTTGTTTATATTGAGAAGGCTAATCTTTCTGAGAAGGCTAAATTATGATTTGTTTACACTAGTGTTCACCATCAATAGTACAAAATAACTGAGACCAGCATGTTTGCATTATGCATTAGTATCAGCACAGTCATATTGTGTTGGACTGGGATGGTATGCCTCATCCAAGGTGTGACCTTGGAGGAATTATACTAACAGTATAATTCCTCCAAGGTGTGACACACCGTCTGTGCTTGATGATAATCATACATGCTTTTTACCTCCATAGCAATTGGAAAATAGCTAATGTCATGTCATGTAAGGATATTTTGGGTGGTTCCTGGGTGGTTCCATGGTTTCCTGGGTATTTTCATGGTTTTCTGGGTGGTTCCATAGTTTCCTGGCTGGTTTCATGGTTTCATGGTTCCAAAGTTTAGAACCTACCGTTACATATGCATTGCAATGCATGGCGAAAAAGCAAAAAATTTTCTGGGCCAAATGGCAGATTTTATGTTGATCTTGTGCACGTGGAATTAGCTTTGAACTATAAAATATTCAGGCTTGTGCCCATTGTGCATGATATAATTTTTTCTTAAAAGAAACTTATGCACACAGGTTTCAAAAGGATCACTTTATGCCCTTTGTTCAAACACAAAGCTTTGTGATCTTTTGTTCCTTAAGAATTTACCTCCGAATTGCACCCATTCATATTTTCTTTTACTAATAAAAGTTCACAGTGGGCTTTAGGCCCTCCTCAACAGCAAGGTTTCCACATGATTCTGTTTTCTCCTGCATTGCACAGAGAAATTTTCATTTTGAGCAGGGATCTTTGGATTGAATAAAAGGGCAACCAGGTTGTAATTTTATTAAGTCTAAAATTGACATCCAGGCACAAAATGTACTCATATACAGAAATTTATGGTGTGTGGGTTGCATTTTTTTGGTCATTGTGTGTTGTAAGCTCTAGAAATCGTTTACTACAAATGTCCATCCTCCCCTTACATAAGCATGATGGTATTAGTCAGAGTGTAGACAAATTATGTCAGTCCGGGAAAAGTCCTTTAAACGAAGCGTTTCTGAAATTGGACCCAAGTCCAAATATAAGAAGCTTCCCGATATTCATTTCTCATGCTCCGGATTCGATTTCAAGTTTTTGGTGTCTTGACTCAGAGTTTGAAATTGGAAGTGGTGTGATTCCAAAATGGGAATGTTTCTATTAAAAGGACTTATCCTGGACTAATGTATCCTGATATATGCAGTGTCATCATAAGGCTCCCGTTATAGAAGTATACGGTATACGAAAACGCCGGTGAACAATGGCTTCACGGCCGTGAATCCACAGGAAGCCTTTGTTAATCGGCGTTTCCGTATACCCTATACTTCTATGTAACGGAAGCCTTAGGGCAGATCCAGGATTTAGGGGAAAGGGGGGCACGTGGTGCATCTTCCTCTGCAATGAAGTTTTCAAAATTTAAAAATTTTGACTGACTATTTCAAAAATTCATTGCAAAAAGAGCTGGCATGACCCACAGGCCTGATCCCCACCTGATTAGGAGAAAAAAGATTTTGAAACTTGTTATAACCAATACAGAAGATATCTTGTAAATATCTTGCTGTGGAAATTATAGAGTCAATTTTGTGTCGATTTTTGTGCTCGCCTTCTCTTTGGAAATTACAGTACAGGTCACAATTGACATCCCAACAGCTTCGCGTAAGTTATTACGTGTAACTTACGAGTAACTCACGGCTTTGGTTTCGCGTAACTTACCACGTAATTCGCCAAAATCGCGTAACTCGCCTCGTAAATCACTGCGTAGCTAGCGAAATTCGCGTGACTCACCTCATAAGTTGCGCGTAACATAGCTCGTGAGTTGTTGCGTAAGTTACGAGTGACTTACGAGTAACTTACGCGAATTTAGGGATGTCAATTGTGACCTGTACTGTATATAGAAAATGAAAGTTTTTTTGGTACTTTGTTCTACTGCTATATATGCATAAATTATAAAATTAAAAATAATAATTATGAACAATACGATAAATAATGGTGAAATTATTTTGAGTCACAAAAGATTTATGGAATATGGCAAGAGGTTTTTCAGTATTATTGCTTTTTCAAAAAAAGATTCTGTGTTATTTGGTTTTGTGTATATTTGGACGGCAAGATTCCTCTTAACTCCAAAACATCTCACAAATCTTATTTAAATTATTTCTGTACAAAAAATTAACAGCCTAAATGGATTTAAGGACGGATTTCATATGAAGCTAACAACTAAAAGGAAAGAAGTCCCCAAAAGGAGGCAGTAACTGTAGGTCGCGGACCAAGTGACATGCCTGCCGTTGGTTGACTTTATCACAGCCTTGACGAGCTTGGACGTCGAACGGGGTCACCACTAACATGCGTTCCAAGAACAACTGCTAGTGCTGCCCCTTTCACCTAATATCTATAGCCTACGAAGACAGACAACCTGCACCCTATTCTGTAAAGCCAGCAGCACACCAGGTGATATACCAAGCGATCAGGGGCCATATTCATAAAACCTTGCTGGGCTTACCGGTAGTTACTTAAGTGCCCAGTTTGTACAGGCCAATGTACACAACTGGCAACCAACTAAGCTAGCAAGGTTTTATGAATATACCGGGTAGGCCCTGCTCACCACTGAGCAAAATCGGCTGTTGACGGCGTGTAGGACGGACAGCGATGCGTGGAATCTTCTCACCAGCGATGCCCGCCCATTGTCAAACAATACCAAACCCGATATCGCCAAATCTGAGGTGGCTGGCGAGAAGATCAGTGGCGATTAGATCACTTGCGATATCATATGGTGGGGTGTTGGCTTAAAGGCCTCCACAAACTTGTGCGTTACATTGCGTTCGGCGTCAAATCCTTCGTTATTTGCTGCTGCATTGCCTCATACAAAAGGCGCATCCTAGAATTGCACCAAAATCTTGACAAGTGTGTGGAGGCCCGTGGCCTGATTTAACTCTCCGGGCATGCTGGGTTCTTGTCTGAACCCAGGAGAAACGTTCCCTGGGATACCTAGAAACCACCAATAAGTTCTGCACACGTTTCAAGTTGTTGCAGCCCAGTTCAGTCAAATTAGGCCAATATATTCATAGGGTTCAAGTCTAAAGTATGATTTACAAAAATTCAAAATGCATTTTGAATAAAAACTGAGTGATTAGCAATGTCATCTGCAAAATCTTCATGCACATCAAGGGGTCAATATCTTCTGAAGGCAATAGTTCTTGCTGGAAATTCTTGTAGCCCAAAATAATGTCCACAAAAACAGTTGGACAATGAAATTGCCACAAGAAATTGTGTTTAGTTTAGTTCGGGAGGACTCTTCACAACTGACTGACATACATTATTATCTGGACAAACATTTTCAACACCATGTCAAACTGCCCATGGGGTAAAGACCGCTATTATTGGGTCAGAATTTACTGTAGAAAAGCCTGGTACACCCATTCCATTCATAGTTAAGTTTTTCAGTAATGTTTTCATAGATTATTGCCCTCCAAGCAAAAAGAAAGCGTCTCCAATGGAAGATCAGGGGGAGTACAATCAATTAAAGTATCAGCCTTACTTCACATTACTGCATGCTCAGCAGTACAAGATAATGCTATTACATCAATTGGCATACCCCCACTGATCACCAGACTGCCTTCACTTCAAATTTCTAAACTTCCCAACTGGACAACTTTTCTTTAAATTGACACTGACGTGGTGTTGAAATGGAAAACGAGAAAATAACAATCAGTTATTAGTAATATCCGTTTCCGCCATAACCCCCGCCATAACCACCATAGCCACCACCGTAGCCTTGGTAACCTGAAATAATAGGCAGTTAGTCGTCAACCAATCAGAGAAGAGATAGAGCTGGCCTGCCAAATCAGTAAGGAAACCAATAATAGATAGGTTGCACAGCTTTCCGACTCTGGCTTCAATACCAGAATGAACTGCAGTCTGCTGTAGACATCCTTGATAAAAACGATTTGATAGGCATTTGCAAATCATCATAAAATGCCATAACTTTGTGGCAGAATAATTTTGACTCGTAATCAGAAGTGCACGTAAATCGCAAATATTATAGTCGTGTTTCAAGTTGTAACGACTAGGATTACGACTTCAATATTCATTATTTATCCGAACTTCCGCTTTAAAGGCCAAATTTTTCTGCCTTCAATTTATGGTGTTTGACGAATTAAAAACTTCCATCAAATTGTTTTTAACAAGGATGTCCATGGCGGACTGCAATTCATTCTCGTAGTTGAAGTCAGAGTCGGGCCGCTGCGCAACCTCTCTAATGTTGAATCAGTTACCCATTGAGAGCCAACTCGTATGGGATGACTCACACGAGGAGCAGCAACATAGAATACCCTAACAGTGTTTCCGCCAGAGGGTACGCAGGGTACGCTGTGAGTACCCTCAAAGGAACAGAAAAGGGCCATTTTCTTTGATTTCATGGGGTTTTTTGCTGATTTTGAAGAGCTGCATACCCTCAAAAATATTTCTGGCAGAAACCCTGCCTAATACCTAAATCAGTTCTTGCCCCCCTAACAACACATCCCACATTAAAAATTGTTGCTAATTTTGACTCCCAAAGAACCGATGACATTGGTGTATGTTTAAAAGGGTCATCCCCCACTCAACTGCATTGTTAGCGACACACGCCAGTACTGAGCATGTTAGAGCCAATCAGCAAGCAGGACACTTACCTCTTGGTTGTTGTAAAGGCTCAACTTCATTTACAGGATATGGCTGTGGCGGTGGCCGTCGCCGCCTGGAATGGAAGCAAGAAAATAAATTTTTGGTATCAGTTGCTGTTTGGGTTAAGTTTGACAAATATGTTAGTGCAGTAGACCACTCTCATAATATGCCTATTAGGTGGCACCCTCAACCGTACTTACATATCTAATGGAGGTAAANCAGCAACATAGAGTACCCTAATACCTAAATCAGTTCTTGCCCCCCTAACAACACATCCCACATTAAAAATTGTTGCTAATTTTGACTCCCAAAGAACCGATGACATTGGTGTATGTTTAAAAGGGTCATCCCCCACTCATTTTGCAACTGCCTTGTTAGTGACACACGCCAGTACTGAGCATGTTAGAGCCAATCAGCAAGCAGGACACTTACCTCTTGGTTGTTGTAAAGGCTCAACTTCATTTACAGGATATGGCTGTGGCGGTGGCCGTCGCCGCCTGGAATGGAAGCAAGAAAATAAATTATTGGTATCAGTTGCTGTTTGGGTATAAGTTTGACAAAGATGTTAGTGCAGTACGGTACCGTATTAGACCACCGTCTCATAATATGCCTATTAGGGTACTTACATATCTAATGGAGGTAAATGTGTGACATTATTTAATCCAGGACCGGCACCCGGACCTGGTGATGGTGAATAGTTATAATGATGATGATGCACGGCTGGCCCGCCTCCCCGTCCTGGACCGTTGGAGACCTGTAATAACAAAGAGTTCAGAATAATACTCGCCGATCCAAAAGATCACGAATCGCAAGAGTTGAACATGTTCAATTTCTGCGCCACGACGAATCATGATCCCGACGGGCGTAATCCAGTCGCAGTCGACCTGATTTGAGTTACTACGTAGTGCGATTATCCAAAAGTTGGTTTATTTTAGTTAACCAATCAGTGACCAGCATTTTCATACCCTGCATGGGTGCTGCCATCTTGAAAAAGTCACATGATCACAAGTCGCATGACTGCCAGAACTTTGCGATGCTGTAGTCACAGGAGACCTGAACACGGTTACGATTCCCTGCGCGCAGATGCTGCCTGTTCTACAATGATCTTACACATTTTTCGTTTTTGTGACCTGACCGTGTTGCGACACCTGATGCTGACTGTTCCGTCGCAGTGCAGGCAATCACAGCGCGACCTGAAATCAGCATAGGGGGCACCCACTGCTTGCAACCCCTAAAGTCTGCCTCTGCAGGGTTGAAACTCACCATTATTGGAGGCGGGTTCCCTCCTCCATCGCCGTCGACTTTTATGACTTGTGGCGTATTATTTTTTGGCATCGGCAGGGTAGACAGCATCATTTGGTTCATGACCATCTGATGCATTTGAGCGTTTTGCATCATCATCATCTCCATAAGATCTGAAACAGGGAAACTGTATACAGTACAGATCACAACTGACATCCCTACGGCTTCGCGTAAGTAGCGTTTGGTTGTGCGTTAACTCACTGTGTAAGCCGCTGGTAAGTTTACGTGTAACTTACGGTGTCATCCCATTTCGCCTACTCCTATTTCGCCTAAACTCATTTCGCCTAAACCTATTTCGCCTAAACCTATTTCGCCTAAACCCATATCGCCTACTTCCCATTTCGCCTAATACCCATATCGCCTACTTCCCATTTCGCCTACCGCCCATTTCGCCTAAACTCATTTCACCTACTCCTATTTCACCTAATTGGAAAGAAAGAATGAAGATGAATATGTACATGTACAACACATAAGTTAATTTTCTCATTAGGGCTTCTACTTAGTAACCCTTCACCCAAGCCAAACAAGTGGAAAGATGTCTAAATTCCATGTCTGGGTGAGCTTCCCTATACTGTCAAATGGGCAATATGGCAGCATTTTCTGTACCTTTCATTATGTGGAACATTGACTGGTTAATGGGGACCCTAGCTCACTGCCTCAATAGGTGTCACTAGTGGTTAAAACTATTGAAATGAAACTGACATCCCGGTCCTGATCAATTTCCCACACAAAAGGCGTCCATTGTATAGGACCGGGTTTCGGTGTGCTGCCCTCTATCGTAGCTAAGATCCCCATTAGAAATAATAGGTGAAATATCATCATCATCATATCATTACCGGCGTCGTAACCCTGTTAGGTTTTTGCCGGAGGTATGGAGTCCACAACAGGCTACTGTCCACCTGTGTGGGGNGATCCCGACGGGCGTAATCCAGTCGCAGTCCACCTGATTTGAGTTACTACGTAGTGCGATTATCCAAAAGTTGGTCTATTTTAGTTAACCAATCAGTGATCAGCATTTTCATACCCTGCATGGGCGTTGCCATCTTGATAAAGTCACATGATCACAAGTCACATGACTGCCAGAACTTTGCGATGCTGTAGTCGCAGGTGACCTGAACACGGTTACGATTCCCTGCACGCAGATGCTGCCTGTTCCACGGTGATCTTACACATTTTTTGTTTTGTGACCTGACCATGATTGCCACACCTGATGCAGTGCCACCTGATAAGGGGGCACGCACCACTTGCCACCCCTAAGTCTGCCTCTGGAGGCTTGAAACTCACCATAATTGGAGGGGGGTTCCCTCCTCCATCGCCGTCGACTTTTATGACTTGTGGCGTATTATTTTTTGGCATCGGCAGGGTAGACAGCATCATTTGGTTCATGACCATCTGATGCATTTGAGCGTTTTGCATCATCATCATCTCCATAAGATCTGGAAAAGGGAAACTGTATACAGTACAGATCACAACTGACATCCCTACGGCTTCGCGTAAGTTACGTTTGGTTGTGCGTAACTCACTGTGTAAGCCACCGGTAAGTTTACATGTAACTTACGCGAATTACACGCATATAATACTGCATGAAATGCCACGTACTGTACATGTAAGTTACGCGTAAGTTAAGTGCAGGTTACGCAGACACAAGACCCTGAGTTTTGCAACATCATCATCATCTCCATAAGATCTGAAACAGGGAAACTGATACAGTACAGATCACAACTGACATCCCTACGGCTTCGCGTAAGTAACGTTTGGTTGTGCGTAACTCACTGTGTAAGCCGTGGGTAAGTTTACGTGTAACTTACACGAATTACACGCATGTAATACTGCATGAAATGTCAAGCAATGTACATGTAACTTACCTGTACCGGTACGTGTAAGTTATGTGCAGGTCATGCAGACACAACCCTGAGTTACGTGTAACTTACACATAACATAGCTCGTTCGTAGGTTGTGCATAAATTACACGTAACTTACGGGAATTCAGGGATGTCAAGAATCGCGGCGATGATTTGTTTCTTTCAAATTGAATACAGAAGGGCTTCCGACATGAAGGGTCAAAAACTGTGGGCACACATATTCATGATATTTGGAGCAAATAGCCATAAAGCCCTTTTGCACACCATGGACCGTACGCACCAATGAAGATTACCTTGAACTCAGGTTGAGCCACAGCGTTTCAATTGTTCAGGTTTGCCAGGGCATGATGTGACAATGGAAAAGTTGTGGCTCAACCTGAGTTCAAGATAATCTTCGTTGGTGCATACGGGCCTAGGAGACACAACTCATAACAATCCGGGTTGCGTCATGAACGTGTCCACACATATACGGTACCAGGACACGGCCCACTTTCCTACGACTCAGTCAAATGCAACTGATAACGACAAGCAGTCGTCTGCAACTGAGTTGTGCAGCACTTCTGACTTTTTGCAAAGGTGTCCACAATTCAAGACATGACTGAACAAGAGCTGGCCAAGGCCAGCAATGAAGTCGTTTCGAAGTACTGTGTGATTGGGGGCCTAGTTTAAACAGGATGGGCATTGTAGTAGAAACTCCTCACAGCGTCACCTATCGCAGTTATCCCGACACAGTGACTGACTGTATCCCGACACAGTGACTGACTGTGTCGGGATTCCTCGGCCTTCCTGACTTCACTTCCTTCCTGCACTTAGTGGCGCCATTCTAACCCTAGCGGAGATAACCCTAACAAGGTCACGTGACCGACTTTTTTGACCCAATTTGCATAATCTGACGACGTCATGACCTAGTATGCAAAATTTAAACGAGAGACGGTCTGAGCAGGAAATCCAAGCATTCTATTTCACTGACAAAATGGAGGAAGGGGTTAATGCGGCAAACTGCATATGTACGGATGCACAGACATGTGTACATGATGAATGTACAGGAA